>SSHR01000472.1:0-121291 GCA_006518225.1 Fusarium neocosmosporiellum | reverse complement strand
TTCCACCTGTCGTTGTGGCGGGAGGCCACTGGGGGAATGCGGATCGAATCTTGGAGAGTGCTTCCTTGGTCGTTCCATAGCGGGTGCCGTCATCCTTGTCCACAACGACGGTGCATGGTTCACCTGTCTTGGGGTCTTTCCATACAGTTTTGATGGGTACAATTTCCTGTGACGAAAGGCCAGACTTTTGAGAGTGCTCGGCCTTTTGCGACGAAGCTGCTGCGTATTCATCTTGCTTCTCTCGCGTGACGCCAAAGTCGGCAGCGACGTTCTCGGAGGTCCACGCCATTGGCATCTTGATAGCCTTTATTGTCTCATTCTTCTCAAACTCCTCGGGGAAATCGGGTGACCCATTGTCAGGGTTGATACTCATGCTCTCGGCTCCCACGGCCAGACCAATGTCGATGCTACCGGTAGCGATCTTGTTCGCCACTGATTCCACGGCCAAGAGACCAGAAGAGCACCAGCGACTGACTGTTGAAATAGCCGTCGTGGCCGGGCAGCCTGCGGCGATGGCTGATGCCCTTGTGACAAAGGGAGCGTCCTTGTGGAGGACATTACCGACGACTATCTCTTCGACGAGGCTTGGGTCAATGCCAGCCTTCTCCCGGACGTTCTATAAGAATTAACACGATTAAGTCGGCCAGAATGGTGGAGATGGAAGATTTTGGAAAGGTTGGCAGACCTTGAGAAGAGGCTGAAGGAGACCCTCCAGAGGCGTATCCTTCAAGTAGCCTTTGCGAGCTTTTGTCAGTGCAGTACGCACAGCAACAGTGATGACCTAGTTCGCCATTAGCCTATTATCGCATCACTAATGCCAGGTCTGTAGCATACCACATCACTCGGCTTTGCTTCCAGCAGGACTTGCTTGGCTCGTTGACCTGGGGGAGCCTCAAGCTGCTGGGACAGCTTCTCTAGTCTCTGGGCAGCAGCGGACATGGTTCGTTTCTTGGCACTGATAGGAAGATGAAAAGAGAAAGGTCATTGTTATCAAAATTGCAATCATGAGGCAGCTTATAAGCTTGGTCTTCGAGAGAGTGTGAAAGGTGTGCTACGACCGGTCGGTCCAGTTGCAAGGGAGCTGTGCCTCGGGTTACCTGAAGGAGTATAGCTCGGCAACCCCACCTGCATTCGGCACGTATACATGATGGAACTTGGGAAATAAATAGCAGTTGCCTTCGCATAACCTGAACTTGCACGAGAATATGAGAAGGCTGTGAACGAATGATGGGCTTATTTCATAATCCGAAGGAAGGGTAGTGTCCAGAGCCTAAGCAGGTTCGCTTATCTCGTGATCTCAACAACTGACATGAATCCAAGCGTTCAATGCCACGTTCTTTTTTCACCTTTCTCGACGGAATATCTCTCTGTCAATTATTTATATGGAATTTCATATGGTAGTTATCTCTTTACCATCTTAAAGGGTTATGTACGGTAGCATAGGTATTGCTCAGGAATACCATAGGGAAAAGTGTGGTAACAACCAAACGATAACCCAACCTTGCCGCATGATTTTGTCATCGAAAACCCCGGTATACTTCATCTCTTCATGACAAGCTGATTAATTCTTAATCTGTACTTTCCAGTCCGTATCTAAACTCCGCAGTCTCTTACAACGATCCATGTTCCATGGTGTGCGCCATGAGGTCGACTAGCCGGCCAGAGAACGAATCTGATTGGCCATGACGCAGTCTCAAAAATGCCAAGACTTTTTGAATTTCCTCTTTTGGCAATGCCCTCATGGATCAATCTTCCTTAACTCCATACTCGAATGGCAGAGTAACACCGGAGGAATCAAGTTTCAAGTATAAAAGTGTTTAGATTCTCTCTCTTCTCAGTTCAAAATCATCATCAGCCTCAGTACAACCTCTTACATTCTTCTCTACATTGTAAAAATCCCCTGAACACCCTCACTCATCACCTCTCCTGCGTCTGCACAATGCCTTGCAAAAAGGACACTCCAGGCTCGCAGTCTATCCCTTCACGAGACATGGATCCCTTCCCTCCCAATTTCCCTCCCATCTTTATCAAGAACCAGTTTCGCACCACAATCGATATACCCACCAAGGAAAGGTTCCCCCAAGCACAGGGTAGCTGCGCCGTCATCACCGGCTCAAACACTGGTCTTGGCTTCGAGTCTGCCAAGCAACTCCTCTCTATCGGCCTCTCCCATCTTGTGATGGGTGTTCGATCCCTTGAAAAGGGTAGGACGGCAGCTGAAAAGCTTCAAGCCATGACACCCTCGGCAAAGATCGAGGTCTGGCAGTTAGACATGGAGTCGTACGAATCCATACAGGCCTTCGCCAAAAAGTGCCAGACAAACCTCTCTCGTATTGACGCTGTCATTCTCAATGCCGGTCTTGCCCCTTTCGTCTTTGAGAAGGTGGCTGGAACCGGTCATGAGAAGGCTATCCAAGTCAACCACATCAGCACAGCATTCTTAACAATTCTGCTGATCCCGGTCTTGAAGACCAAAGTCACTGGACAAGGCCCGCCCAGGCTTACGGTCGTCAACTCCCTCACGGCCCATCTTTGCAATTTTCCCAACAAAGATGAGCGACCTCTTCTGGCGTCCTTTGACGACACAACGATTACCTCCTGGAGTGGCCAAGAGAGATACGGCGTATCAAAGTTGCTGAACCAACTCTTCATCGTGAGACTCATCGAAAAGGTCGATCCCAACCAAGTAATCGTCAACATGGTCGACCCAGGTCTTACTAAAGGCACTGGCTTGCCGCAGCACGCCACGGGAGCCGTTGCGGTGGCTGCCAAAGTGTTCAACACCATCGCGGGCAGACCATTGAACAGGGGTGCGGCGACGTATGTGGATGCTGTGTTTGGACATGGCAAGGAGTCCCACGGTTGTTTCCTCATGAACTGCCAGATTTCGCCGTAAGCCAAAACCTTGAGCAAATATGAGCATCGCTAACATATTCTAGGCTTGCTTGTTGGTTCTACACCGATGGTGAAGTACTGTCGGAGCAAGTGTGGAACGAAACACTCCAAGAGCTCAGTTTCGCTGGGGTACAGGACATCATTGCCAAGATGTAGGGCGAGTGGAATACCGCGAATGCCGTCCATGGTACTAATCACTACTGAATGGTTTCCATGGAGCTGCTGAATTTTGAATTGGGTAGTCTAGTTGTGTGTCCTAGCATGATATTGACTGACTAATTGTACCAATTGTGACTGAATCACTTGGGGGACTCCCATATGGCCCTGAAGGAAGCCTATAGCGAAAGTCTTGTAAGGCCTCCATCCCAATACCGCATCGGTTGGCTCAGGTTGCCCAGTCAGCCCTACGCGGGCTTATCCGGCGGTCGGAGTTAAGCATCCGGCATTCCGGGCGCCAACCTCGCGTGGCGACTCTGCCTCTTCAACCACCTCATGCATCTTGACAATTCCACCGGGGCCGGCTAGGACGACCGTGATCATTTCCTAAGTGACTATTTGAATACCCTCCCACTTTCAAGAATCATAGAAGATCGACTCCTTTGGCTGTACCATGCCGGGTCGACGGCCACACACCGCTTCAAGTACGCCGGCATTCAATCACCACCCTCATGACGACTAACATCCCATCCAGACCGTAAACTAGAGTTTGTCGTCGAAGAGCCATCACAGAAGCCCAGTCGGAAAAATCAAAAGCTTGTCAAAAGCCATGTTTCTCGAGGCAGGTCCTCACGAAAGGATCGTCCCATGGTTAAGTCCTGGATCCTGCAGAGAGACGCACAAAAAGACGTAAAAATCCAGCATGGCTCCATCCCTGCCCGGGTTGGATCAGACTTTTCGCTTCTTGATTTCCCAGAACCTCTTCAGCCCTATATGAAACAGGACTTGGTTCGATGTATGTCTAACTAATCACCGGCTGTTTCGTCACTGACCTGGCTTGCAGCTTTTTACGGGATGAAGGGAGCATTGTATCCCTCAGAGATCTGCCTTCAAGTTGATGCATCACAATCTTCTTGGACAACCAACCTCCTGATCGATCTGGTCTACTTTCACTCGGCAATATTTTCTATCGAGGCTTACTTTGACCAGTATTTCGGCAGAGACCAGGGCACATTGTCACATTTTCATTTCCTCAAGACACTTCGACTTCTCCAAGAGCGGCTCAACAACCCTGGTAACCCTGAATCCATCTCCGACGCCACCATCATGGTCGTCATCACTCTTGGGTTGACTGCTGAACTTATTGGCGATCGTTCTGCCGCGGAGAACCACTTGGCCGGTATGGCGAGGATAGTTGACCTGCGGGGTGGTCTTGAGATGCTCAGGTTCGACAATGCCAGGCTTCCGGCCAAAGTATGCAGGTATGTAGCACACGCGTCCAGTTGAGAGTCCTGCTGACAAGTATTAGAGTTGACCTTGGCCTCGTTCTTCGGTTCGGCTGCAAACCTGTCCTCTTCAGCGAAACCATCTCTTGGGAGCCATACATCGCGAGCCAGGGTCTCATACGCGGCTTGAAGAAGGTCAACATTCCGGAAACAGAGACTACGGCGTTTATCAAAACCTTGGATAAGAGGTTAGCCAACGTCTGGAAAGACCTGCAAGAATTTGCCATGCTCGGAAATCTCGCACATCAAACATCGATGAAATTGCAACCAATCACTTTTAGCGAGATCATGGTCTCGATACTGTACCGGTTGCTGGCTCTGTCGTTTCCAGAGTCACCCATCGAAAATGCTTTGCGCATCGGGATGATGGCATTTACGGCGGCAATCTTCTTTCGATGGCGGAGCATGAACCAGCGGCAGAAGCATTTGGATGAAATGTTTCAGGAAACCATGTCCAAGTTGAAGGTGGCTTCCTCGAAACCACCTCTTGGTGTTTTGTTTTGGCTTTTGATGCTGTGGAACATCACTGTGTCTCAGCATTCAGAGCAGGACATATTTGTAGGGTGGATGGATGACATTGTCGAAGACCTTGGCTTGTGCTCATGGTCGAACGCCCAGAAGACGTTGAAGTCAGTTCTCTGGATTGGCTGTCTGTTTGATGTTCCTGGTCAACAGGCTTTTGACACTATCCGGTCTAGGAAAGATAATAAGAACTAGGATATGAAAGAATTAAGCACGTGGTTGGAACTCAACTTTCTAGTTGCATACTCGGATTCTTTTTCGAACCCGTATTGAGAAACCCATTTCATCATGGGGGCAGATCTGCCCCACGCATTTAATATTCAACATGTATATACACAACACCCCTATGTACACCTAGCTCATCTACAGAATGTCAAGTTCATCTCGTCTCGTGCAAATCCCAGGACCCTTAAACCATGGCAGGGATGCGGATCTCGCTAATCTTCCAGACCTTGCCACCGTTGGTGCTGGTCAGACCCTTGTAAGTAGCCTTCTGAGCAGTGGCGATAGTCTTGCCAAAGTCGGGGTCGGCGCCCGCGAGGGTGATCTCGGTGTTGATGAAGCGCTGCTCGGAAACGGTCGGGCTGCAGTTGTTGTTGCACTCGGTGCCGGTGCCGTAGCCGCGCATGTAGGGGCCGGACTTGTACTCAAAGGAGCTGAGCTGCTTGCCCGTGTCGGCGTCGGTCACCTCCTGGCGCCAGGTGTCCTTGTCGTTGAGGAGGGTGTAGACGATCTTGACCTTCTGGTCGCCGCGGACAGGGCTGGCAGGGCCGTCGAGCTGGCCGAAGGAGCCAAAGAGGGAGGCACGGACACACCACTCGCCCTTCTTGGCGCCGCACCAGGAGTTGTCGGGCCACGACTCGAGAGTCGTCTGGACAAGGTGGCCGGTGCCGTTGGACATGCCGGGCCACACGGTGAGCATGCCGTTCTGCTTGGGGGGCGCGGCGCCGGGGATGATGGTTGTGACGGCCTTGACAATGGTGGACTTGGTAGGGCCGAGAGACACGGAGCCTCCCCAGGTGTCCTGTCGAGGCATGACCTGGGGGGAGGCAGCAGAGGTGCCGATGAGGGCGGCAGCCAGAGTGGTGAGGGTGGCGAAGTGCATGATGGTGGTGGTTTGAGCTTGAGGCTTGATGTTGCAGTGTAGACGAGGTGAAGATGAGATGAACAATTCAAGATACCAAGGCGGCATTCAACTGTATTTATTCCCATCCTATCCGCGTCTCTGGAGACGTCGAATGCCGTCCGGAGAAAATAATGCTCTCTCGCCCACGGGCCGTGGAGAATTCTCGTCCGTGCAAGGGTCTCCCAAGCTTTTGTTTCAGGACCGCCAATTCACCGCCCCATGAGGAAATCACGGACCTGGGGACGGGTCCAATACGGATCAAACGGGTGTTTGAGCTCGGGAGCCATCTGCCGACTTTACGGCAGATGTCCCGATTAGGGGTCCTGGGCCGTTGGCCGTGTTTAAAGCAGAAGGTCGAGAACAGGCTGGATGCGACCCTGGGGACTCCGTGCACCACGTTTTTTCGAGGGATGGTCATTTTTAGTCAATACGAACCTGGGCATTGAGCGATTGATGGGAATTGTTTGTAACCTGTGGTGTTGCAGGGTTGGGGGTTGTATCCGGGAAAGCTTAAACATTTGGATGACGCCAGAATTCGGTACCTAACGCCTTAATCGGTCGGGGGCGGTGACAATGAGTGAGGATGGGACGAGGTATACCGTAATTGAGACAACCGTCGTGAAGTGGTAGGTGGAAGACATACCGACGAATAGCACAAGGACATGTCTATCGGGAGAACTAGACTACGGATGCAGTCCGGCCACTTTTGGCTCAAATAACTCCGTGATAGTATTGGTTTGGCAGAGACTGGCTTGGTTGTGCCGAAGGCTGCCTCAATCGGCCTCTAGGGAGAATGGTCGCGACAAGTGGAAGATATGATCTTGGCCATGAATATTCGCCCAAGCAGAAGAAATATTTTAACGGGATACATCAGGGAGCATAACCAGCAATAGGCAAGGATAATTACTGACCATGTTGTCTCATGCCGGGTAATGCTCAAGGCCAAGCTTTTGTCCGCTGTGTTGGCACGGGATCTCCACTGTTTCCCGCTCTGATCCATGCATTCCCCGTCCTGAGCTCTCCCTTGGCAACTCAACTCTCACAGGTCATCCACGTCTTTTTCATCATCTACGAGCTCCGATTCTTGGCCAGGCCGCACCATGATTGCACCACAGAAGCGCAACGGGCGCCATGCTCTTTATATAGGCAGCTGAATGCAAGACTGCAGGGATGCTGCCCCAGAATAATGGGGCCAAGACCCCGGCTGCAGCCTCCAGGCGCAATTTCGTTTCCAGCTTCAGGTCCCGGTTCGGCCCATCGCAAGGCTGAACTCTTCCCCCCTTCATCGCGCCATATTGTCGCTATTCAAGTTTCTACCGAAGTCCCTCAAACGCCGGCGCCATGTTCAGCAAGAGGCGCCGCGGGCCCGCGGCCACCGACGAGGAGCGCCTCGCCAGCTACGAGCTCGACTGGCCCTCGTCGCAGCGCTGGAACCCTCACTACAGCGTGCCGCGCAACTCGATTGACCTGGATCAGGCTGAGCCGCGCTTCGACTCGGAGCTAGCCAAGGATGTCGAGCACAGTCGCCATGTTCGGCTGAGGAAGGCGACGCGCTCCATGTCGTATGGGAGGAGCAAGCGGGACATGGACACCAAAGTCGCTGGCATCCGCGAAGCCATTCTCAAAGAGGAAGAGGAGCATGAGGACTTCTCCACCCAGGCACTCTGGATTGAGACTGTTTCCGAGCTATACATGAATGAGCTCGACAATCGCGCGCGATGGGATCCTCGATGGCTCAACATCACACGCCGCGAGCGATTCGAAGGGCTCGAGTCTGCCAGCGTTTCCGTCGTTGACTATCTCGCCGATGACACTGTCCAACGAAGCGAGCCAATTGCCGCCAAGATGGAGCTCGCTACCGCTCTCGAAGGACGTCCTGCAGACTCTCAAGTACGAGTCATCATGGTGAGCGATCTCAGTCGCTTCGTCATGGGAGCTCTGGGTCAGCTGTACTCCATTGACCCCGAGTTTTGGTACGAACATCTTGTCACATCGGGCTATAGTGCCAGTGACAGCGGCCTTAAGCTCAAGAACGCCGTCTGGATGAACTGGGCTGAGCGGGAGACTCGTTTCCGCCATCGCGCACTTCCGGGCATCGGTCAGCGCACGGAGTGGAACCTACCTCGAAGGACCAAGTCTCGAACGTGGGCGCATCTTCGCTGGGGTCGTCTGGGCCTTCTTCATTACCTGGGTCGAAAGGGTTTCTATGAGGATGAAATCGACAAGCGGGTGTGTGACGGACGGTGGACTATGGAGCGCGACGTTGTTCTCGACAAGTACGGGCTACTGCTGACAGAGAAGAGAAGGAAGCGTGCAGAGGAGAACCTCAAGGACCATAAACGAAAACTCAAGAAGGAGGCAAAAATGCGTGGGTTGCCCCAATCTTCGATACATCTCAAGCTCGAGAGCACATCGACCAGGACCAAGACGACCAATGTGTACCGGCCCTACAGCACGTTCCACCCAGTGCTTCCACGAAACCCGGGCTACTGGACCAACAGAGATCTCAGAGTTATGGCCCCCGAAGGGATGAGTTACTGGTCAAGCATGGACGACCAAGGGAGGAAGACAAGTGAGTTTATATACCGGCATCCCCCAGTATAAGCTGACGTGAGCTCAGTTGTCCTGGTCTTTGACCCACCGCGCAGCATGGCACACGACAAGACGAAAGAGGTGACGCCATCGCTTACGTTCATGCCGCGCGCCATGGAGTTTGAGTCTTACACTGAAGAGGAGCTCTGGCGAACTGCGCATCCCGACGAGACGTATCTCGATCCCCCGCCGCCGGCGCGGTCCAAGAAACAGATCAAAGCGGAGAAGAAGGAGGCCAGAAAGCAACGACTTAAAGACAAGAAGGATAAACTTCAAGAGAAGCTGGCCCATGGAGATGAGAAGGCATACGAGACAGATTCGTCGTATGATAGCGACACGGAATACGATGAGGAATACGAAAAGACGCTACGAGATGACTACAAGTCTCCGCAGCCCTGTGTCCGCGATCGAGACTTTGCGCGAAAGTACTCTTTGTCCACCTTGGACTTGGTCTACCGCTACATCAGCAAAGTCCCGGCCAGCGAGCTCTCTCACGACGATTCGCTCATTCCGTCCGTACTCACCCACCTCACCTTGGATGATCTCTGGCAGCTGCTCGCTGAGTTGCGCTTAATGCTCGACCACATCGACGCCGATCTGGGTGCTGACCTACACATGCATCTTCTTGAGTCGGCTGGGCTTATGACGAGGCAGAACGTGGGCTGGGTCCGTTCAACGCTTCAAGAGCTGAGAGAATGGATAACCCACAACATGGCCACCTGTATCATCTCCAGTTCTCCCGAATTGGCTGAGGAGTTGGACGAGCTCATGGCAGATCTACAGTCTCTCCAGTCGCGCTCTGAGCAGACACTCAACCTAATCGTTGCATCAACCGGCCTCGCTCAATCGACTCTTGTCATTGACCAAACCTCTGGTATCAACAAGCTAACCGAGCTCGCCTTCTTCTTCGTCCCCTTATCATTCATCACGTCCGTCTTCTCCATGCAGGTCGCCGAGCTTACCGACACGCCGCCCAAGATATGGACCTGGGGCCTGTCGCTCAGCTTGGTTTTTATCGTGACGTACCTGATACGCACTTTACTACGGTCCCCGTCAATCCGTGTCTACGCCATGTCGGCTCGGGTGACGATGCTGAACCGCTTCACACCATCCCGCTCCGCGTCGCGCCGGCTCAACTCGGTGGGCAACCGCGCCATCGCGCATTTTCTCTTCCTCTTCTGTGCAGTCATGACATTTGTCTTTACCGCGGTTGGCTTGTCCCTTCTTTACCTCTTCATCGTCTACTTTGGCATCTGGGCCGGCGCAGTAGGGACTGCGTTGTATTTCATCATCACGCGGTGGCCAGAGCCGACCGTGCTGGCGCCGTGCTTCTTGTCCATTGTGGTGGCAGCTGGTGGTGCCTCGGTGACGTGGTACTGGCACAAGGAGATTGAGGACCATGTTTTGAAGGCGCTTGAGCGCACTCTTGACAAGTTCAAGAATCTGTTTCCTGAGAGCTGGTTGTTGGATGCTGTTGATGATGAGGACTTGGCCCAGGAGGGCGTCAAGACGTACGGCCGGCAGGCTATCGTAGCGATGTAGGCGCTTTCAATGAGGCCAAACCCGTCATATCTAGGTTTGCATTGTTTTCCTTGTTGAGTCCACCTCCCTTCGCAGAGCCAGGGATCACTAGCGACAGCAACAAAGAAAACAGCCTCCAACGGATAATAGAATCAAAGCCCACCGCCGTAGCGCAGCGAATGCCTCGTGGGTTCCAATATCCCCTGCACAGCAACACTTAATGCGCAATTACATCTCTACTAATTTGAGCATGCGTTGTTCACCCCAGTGGTTACCAAGTCTCTAGTGATATCGAAAACCGAGCTTGCTCCTATTTTTTGCGGTGCAAGGCGATTGCATCGCAATGCCCTGGTTGGTCTGAGAATTATGGAAAGTCTTCTTCCTTACAGCATTCAATATTCTTGTTGCTCTGTGAGAAAAGAAGTAGAGCTATCCTTGCCATCTTCGCAATTATTATTACGTATGTAGCAGCATGAGCCCTGGTACTTCATCGTCGTGTACACTTTGTTGCCAAGACTCGCTTATCAGGCAGGGCCATACGAGGTACGAGAAGACCCCAGAGTTGCAGGGATTCTTGCGAGAACATTTTATCGAATTTGGCCTGCATAAGTCTGGTCAGCTTATGCCACTTGAATTTCAGTATTGATTGATCCATGGGAATTTCCCTACTGTTGGTGTCGCGAGATATCGTAAACCAGAGCATGTAACTTGGCAGACGGATGCATACAGAAGAATCCGACAGGTCTGAAGCAGAATCCACCATAAGACTATGCGGTTGTCCCGCTATGGATGTTGTGACAGCCCAGTTGATGTGACAGTGATGACCGGCTGCGGGGCCATCGAGAGCTCACAGTTGATCAAGCCCGACGGGCAGCGTGCACCATATGAAATTCACCCTACCTCGCCGATTTTAAATTTGAGGCAGGCCAACGCTCTAGGGCGCGAACTCGCGCATGTGCCTGTCCTTCTTGTTTGCTATACAATCTGAAACTGGGTATCCGGTCAAGGACGTTCATTTGCCCTGCAAACGGGTCTCCGATCGATCGACTTCCGAGCACTGCCAACCCTTTGATTCTACACATCTCCGACTTCTTGCCTTCAACCCTCTCACGTCTATAACCGCGACCTGCGCTACGATCATGGAGGAAGGCGTTGAACGAATAGCCATAGCATCCTCTTGGGAGACCCACCAGCTGCCTACAGACGGCCTCTGCTCGACCTGGAATCATGCACACCTCCACAGACTCCTCTGCACCGGGCAGTTCTCCGACATGACCATTCGATGTGGGGGTCGCCAGTTCAAGACCCATCGCGCCATCGTGTGCACCCAGTCAGACTTCTTCGATACGGCTGTCCGCCGCAGCTTGAGGGTTTGCGCCCATGTTCTTGAGGAGGATTCGAGCAATTGCTAATGATGCTAGGACGGTACTTCTGGAATCGTCGATCTCCCAGACGATGGCCCTGATGCCTTCGAATCCTTTCTCGAGTTCCTTTACACTGGTTCTTACAACACCGACGGCCTGGACCGGGATACATTGTTAGACGCTGCCGAGGTGGCCCACAAAGAAATCATCTTAAGATACTTCGGGAAAACAAGTTTTACGAGCGCCTATGCCCCCGCCATCCAAGGACATGCTGAGCCAGAAGGACCTGATGCTATGGGGAACCAGGCAAGGAGATTGTCCCAGTTCCGATGGAGTCCCTATGCTTTCAAGGCCTCGCCACCACCTGAGGAAGCCTCCAAGAAGCGGACCCCGAAGCAGGAACAGATGAAGCGCTCCGTTCAAGTCTATCTGTTGGCCGATAAGTACAGTGTTGGGGCGCTGCAGCTCCTGGCCTGCGATCGATTCTTCAAGATCGGAAAGGAGTGTTGCGTGGAGACAGAATGGACCGCATCGTGGAATGCGACGGCCTTCTTCTCAGACATAGTGAAGATGATCTACAGCAACACCACCCAGGAGAGCGACCGAATACGCAAGGCACTGGTCAAGATTGTCGGCATGAAGACTTTCCACGACCTAATGAAGGAGAGGATGCGAGAAGAGATGAAGCTCAACGGGGAGTTGGCAGTGGGGGTCTTGGACTACCTCAACGAAGAAAACGACATCTGATGCGTTTTGAGGGCAAGCTTAACACATCAAGGGTTGAGGAGAAAGTTGAAGAGGACGGAGGTTTAGTTCACTCGCTGCACTGGCTGTAGGTATCGCAGAACAGGTGCTCGATATAAGGCAGAGTCAAGAAAAAGCCAAAGTTTTTATGAATCCCAGGACCAACGAGAGCAGCAACACCGGAGATCCAATACCGGTGTTAAATCGCTTATATGAATACACCTGCATATTCCATCAACCGCCAACGTGCGTTCTCCCGCCAATCAAGTGGCTCAACTTCCAAACAACAACAAAACTCACGAAGCCAAGAGTTTGAAAACCAGGCTGTCATTTCCGCAAGGATCTTTTGAGCAGCTGGCCTGTCTGGCAACTGACCAACACGAGAATGCCGACTCACTCAGGGGCTCCCTCGTCCACCGGCAACGAGTATCGGGATGAAGAGTACGATGGGATAGACGCGTTCTGCGCCACGTCCATTCACGCGTCCCTGTCAACTCTGCTGCACAGCGAAAAGTTTTCCGACATGACGATTCGCTGCGGTGGGCGTGACTTCAAGGCCCACCGTGCCGTTGTTTGCACCCAGTCCTCGTTCTTTGACCGGGCCTTGAGCAGCAACTTCAAGGTCAGTTGGTTATCACACTCGGAGGCAGGGGCCCTGCTGACGGCTATCCCTTTACAGGAAGCTGCATCCCGCGTCGTTGAGTTGCCTGATGACGACCCGGATGTTCTTGAGCGCTTTCTTGAGTTCATATACACAGGCGCGTACTCGGACAATGTGAACCACAGGTGGAGAAAGCCGTCCACTGTCGCCATGATGAGCCCTGCGGAGGTTCAGGAGAACCTCAACAGCATACCTGGTGTGCCTAAAGATATGCCAGCAGGTGACAAAGGCCTGTCAACTCCCTGTATCGGACCGCGGAAATCTAACCAAGTTGGAGACAACTCAGGCGAGAATGACTTGGATTACGAACCACCGAGTCCCACATCCACGAGGTCCAACTCCGAGCCTGACGAAGAGTACAACGAGTATTATGGCGAGAGTGCTTCCAACGGCGAGCAAGAACCGGAACACGACCCTGAAATGCCAAGTCTCGGTACCAGATTTGTCATGAGTCTGTCAGAGCTAGAGGCACTAGACAAGGAGGAAGTGATGCAGAGGCTGGTCAAGGTCCGCAACGACATGGCGTTGCCCCTTCGCTTGTACATCATGGCGGACAAATACGACGTGCCCGCTCTCAGACTCTTGGCGAGGGATCGGTTCTACCGAGCCATCGAGCTCGAGTGGGAGTATGCGGAATGCTTTCCGGACATTGTGGACGAACTCTACCTCGGCACGCCGCAGACGGACGTGGCCATGCGAGAGATTGTCTGTCGAATCGTTGGGAGCAGGATCCTGAGTGACAGGGTCAGGGAGAAGATGAGGCCCGTCATGGAGAAGCACGGTGACTTTGCCGTCGGCGTTATGGAGTATGCCATCCACTCGGGTAGGATTCGATAGACGCGGGATTTCTTTTCTTCGGCCTCATCCGCCAACACGTGGTTGATACTTCGGCGGTTGATTTTAGGCATCTACTTAGAAGCACCTTTTTCGGATCTGAACGCAGATAATCCCCCTGGATGCTGTTTCTCGTGATGTTGGATGACGCGCATTGGTAGGTAGGCAGCCGGTTAGGAGAAAAAGAGACAAGTGAAGAGCGCGGAACAACAATGCAGCTGAAGCGGGACGTTTGAGGGCGGTCTGGGCTCTCGCTTAACCTGCTATCATATCCTAATTCGACGATGATGCAGGTGTTGGTTGGAGTGCTCCGTAGTTGCAGAGTTTCTAGGGTCGTTTTGTCGGTGCCTAGATAGATTGCGCGTCCCACTCGAGATCACGGCGGCTAGCAACTTGCGGCAAAATGTCGTTACGGCGGAAATGAGAGAGCAAGATGATATGGATGGCTCTTTCGAGGCGGTAGAAGCCCAATCAGATGTTCGTCGTCGTATTTGTGGCGAAGCAAGCCAGGAAGAAGCCTCTTCCGACTGCCAACGGAGCTGGGGAAGACAGGTTGGATCATCAGCCCCGATCGGAAAAGGCCGAATATCCAGGGCGCAAGTGTCCATCTCAGCCCAACGGACTAGCATCTCCGCGCGCCGTGGCTCCGTCCGAAATGCTTCTACTCGAGCCGTGGAGGAGGCTCCGTGGTGGTGCGGTGCGTCGGGAAGGATTTCGTTTACGTCTAGGGAATTTTTGATAGGGGGTGGAGGCTACGTAGCTAGCCTGAACCGACTTGGCGAGACGCTTGGCCAAGTTAGCGGCCGATCTTTCGTCATCCTTCCCCCTTGGCGAAACGGCACCTTGCACGACGTAGCAGAGCCTTGTGCGCTCGTGCAGCAGCCTTCCTGCCGCGTGTCAACATCAATCGGTCTCGAACTCTGCCTTGTGAAGGGGTCAACCTTCGTAAAGGTTGGTTTTATGGTTAGACTGATGGATGCCAGAAGGAATTCAGCCCTTGGCAAATATGGTTCCACTGTGACATGCACGCTTAGCTTGACGACGACTGCACTTGTTGGTGGCCGGGGGAAGAAGCCTCCTCAGCTATTGGTCCAGCCGTGGCTGATCAGAGGCTGTTGGTTGTGTCTGCATAATCAACAGTTGCGTGGGCGTCGTTTCACAAACCGTCTGGACAGCAAGGCGTTCTCCTTTTTTTTTTCTCTCAGGGGCTGAGTCGAATGCTTTTTTTGCACTCTCGTGGTACACAGGACAAGGAAGAGATCCAATCGCCACTTTTAGACTTTGTACCATGGGTCAATCGTTCATTGTCTGGCGTCAGACAGTAACATGGCGAGGAATGTTTCATGGCGAGCGGACATTGTTGTGGAGTCTAGGCTTTGGCAGTGCTGGGGCGGGGAGCTAAGTGTGTTGAACATCCCACAGGCGCATGGCATTCAACGCAGCAATGGATAATATTCCAAGAGATTTTCACCCAGTTTTGCCAATTTTCGTATGGTCTTGTGCAAATTAGCTGGATCCTTCATGGCGCAACCGTCGTGGCAGCGACACCAGGGGAGAGAACGACTACAAGGGGAACAGGGCTTGCTCCCCGGCAGTTGTTTGGCTCCACGGCCACAGCCCTAGATGGCTTGTGGCCAGTCAAATAGCCCGGGCATGAGATGATCCGTCTCGAATTAGCAGGCTAGCGGCAAAAGCTAGGGATGGATCATGGGGGAGCTTTATCCGCACGCCCCGTGGCTTCGCGGAGGAAGGACTCCTGGGGGGCGCAAGACGGTGATCATCACAGGCAGAAACGTCAAGCGCCGCGGGGCGTGCCTGGCTCTGGTGGTTGACGAGTTTTTTTTCTCGACATTAGACTGTTCAGGGATGGAGTGCGAGCCTGGTGCAGCGAAGCACAGTAAATGTACAAATATCAAGTGCAATCGAATCGAGATGGGCTTGCTTTGTTTGCGCGGCACACAAGACAAACGCACGCAAAGCCTGTTTTATATTGTTCTCAACATTTGCTTGTCCCTCCCTCCCTTCGTCTGGTTATTTGCTTTTGATTCCCCTTTGTCATGCGAAAAAACCCTCCCTCCCTCTGCCTCATCCCTCGGTTGCCCTCCCATGACACATGTCTTCACACATTGCCCTCCCAGGCGCGACGACGGTGCGGCCTCGGTATAGATTGTACCGCTTCAATGGCGGTTCAAAACTGAGGTGTGCCCGAAGGGGGTGTTTGCTGCTGTTTACCCTTTTGTCTGTCACTTTAACTTTATGCTACCTAGTATGTGATACCCATACCCGCATCATCCCTTCCCGCCCGCATCCCGTCGTCATAGCTGACCAACGCGACCAGATGCTTAATGACACCGTCTGGCATCCCCAATCGCCCATACAGTTCGATTCCTCCCTATCACCGACTTCCATATCTGCTGGACACCGCAATTTTGTCATTGTCCTCCCCGTCGACGGACCGAGCCATGACCTCTGCAAAGTTATCAGCAGCATCGTCGCCTTGGGATACCCAGGGCCCGTCATCGTCAACTGGAAACAAGATTTTCACACCGACGAAGAGGGCATTGGACCGTCACAGCTGGGCAAGATCACTGGTACCCTCAACTACCTGCAGTGGGCGACGGGTCCAGATGCGCCCGACCAGGACAGGCTCGGCGACGACGATCTGGTACTCATGCTGGACGCCCATGACATCTGGATGCAGCTGCCCCCCAGCGTCCTCCTCCACCGGTACTTTAGCAGCAATCAACGAGCCAACAAGCGACTCGCCCAAGAGTATGGCTTCGAAGAAGATCTAATAGAGCAGACCATCGTCATTTCAACCCAGAAGGGCTGTGTTGCCCCGCGCGACAAGATCTCCAACCTCTACTGCCACGATGTGCCCGAGAGCACCCTCCCGCCCGACGTCTTTGGCTTCTTGACCGACTACAAGATCGGCAGGTGGAAGTTTATGCGCCCCAAGTATGTCAACAGCGGCAGCTTCATGGGCCCCGCGGGTGACATGCGCCGGTACTTCAAGCGCGTCAAGGACAGGATGGACAGAGACCTTCTCGAGATCGAGTCCAACGAGGACCTCGCCGGCGACCAGGGCATTTTCGCAGAGGTGTTTGGGGAGCAGGAATTGTGGCGCCGACATGTTCATCTCGACGATTTCGCCGACGACAATGCGGGCAAGGCCACTGCCGAGTGGTCACGCGACGAGTTCGAATACCATCTCGGCCTCGACTACACACAGGAGCTCTTCTATCCGACATGCTACTCCGAGGACGGCGGCTCCTTTGTCCCCGTCGACGACCCCGCCGCCATGGAGAAGCAGTCGGGCGAAGCGGGTGTCTCACCACCGCGAATACGGGGCGTCCCCGCCGATATATACGAGGCCGACAACCCGCTCTCCAAGTTGACCGAAGCTTCAGACAAGGACCTCACGTGGGGTGAGGTGCCTCTATACGTTGACTTTTGGACGACGGCGATCCCTGTAGCGATACACCACAATGCTTGGAGGAATGGTCTCAAGAGCCGGAGGTCGACGTGGTGGGACAAGACATGGTTCTTCCCCTACCTACGGAATCTGCTCGAAGTGCAGATGCAGGCCAACAGCACAACAGCACTGACCATCCTCGACGCGAGAGACGGCAGCCTCGAGATCAAGCCGTACCGTGGCGAGGGCGAGTTCAAGGCTTCGCTGCTATTTGGTAAGAACAAGGAGACCAAGAGCTGGGAGCTGCGGGCGACCGACTGGGACACGGTGTGCAGCAACAGCAACGCCACTGTCGAGGCCGAGGCTCCATGGTACGATGAGGTGTTTAGAGATGGTAAAGGCACATTATAGAGTGCGTGTACATTGTTTTTTTCTTGTGTCTTTTGGGAGTTTTATTCATAGCGTGGCATTGCTTCATGACAGAGAAAAGACTACGGATAGACAGACAATAAGATGATACCTGGAGATTGATGCTCCTCCATGATGTCACTGTATGAGATGAGCCCAATTACCCAACCCCCACCCACGAAGCGTTGATCTATCAGACATGCCGAGGCAGTGCCGTCTTCACCCAGGTCTCACATTAACGACCCACCTGGTTATGTGATTTTTGATAAGCTTAGTCAGAATGATCAAGGGAGAGGTTATCCAGAAGAGGTGTTAGTTTCGTATGAATCTTTCTACTAAAAACACGAGAAGTTGCAAGGTAAGGAGCTTTGACGTCAAGTGCGCACTTTTTATCTTGAGAGTGTGGTTATGTTTCTGCAGAGGTGAATAAAGTGTATGTATCGTTTCAAAATCCCGGATCAATTCCGTATACAAGCGAGTGTGCCTTTCCCATCCCTGTCACATCCCTGCCGGCTTGGTAGTCTTGGACGCGCGGCCTGTATCATCGTCTCGCCAAAGCCAGCTCCATACTAGCTTAGCTCTTCTTGCATTTTCCATACAGAGGAAGGGAGGTGACCTAGAGTAATTAGCTTCTGACATAGGGTGTTGAGTTGTTGCAAACTCACATAGCAGGTGAGGCCAGGGCAGCAGCCTCCATACTTTCCTCCACAGTCATCCCCGACTTTGCTGTTGCAGTCTCTCTTTTGAACTTGCTCTCCCTCGGAATTGTCGGCTCTGGGCATCATTGCGGGGGCTTGGGTGATGGGGTTTGCGAGGGTGAGGCTGGCGAGGAAGGCGATGGTGACAACGTAGGACTTCATGATGAAGATTGGGTAAATGAGGAGTCGATGCTATGAAGAGGATGTGCTGTTTGTTCTTGTGTTGAGGTTGTTTGTGTTGAATGAAGTATCGATCTTGTAGGGTATCCAGCCAATTTATAGTTGATAACTCTTCACTTCTTGACATGACGCTCTCCTGCAGGACCGTAAGCAATTGCGTAGTTTGTCTTAGAAGATGAATACTTGGAGGATGAGGATGCTGTAAAGCTCTCTTCAAGTATCTCCGACAACCTCAGAGGCGAATATCAAAGGCGGTGCATCATGTCTGCCAGCTGTGCCACTCTGATCGCAGCGATCGATGAAGCTGTCAGACTTGGCATAGTTAATCTTGTGCGAATAGGGTAGAGCACAAGACGCAAGTTTCACTGCTGTGGCCGATGTCCCGAGGTAAGCGGATCTCGCCCAGAGAGAACTGCAGGCGGGTGGAGAAAAACACAGCCGGTACTCGCACCAAAATTGTATGGGGAGAGCTGCGGTGATTTCTTCGACCCGCCTGAACTGGTATTGGCATGCCGCCGATCCAATGTAACGTCGACGGCATTACTATACTGTGACGAGTTGGGAATGGTGGTCTTTTTCCTTTTTGAGCAGAATAGTTTGCCAAGTTTGTAAGAGAAGTTTCGGTGTAGCATGAGATCCAATGACCTGGCATGTGATATCGTCTCTGTATTCTATTTCATACCTTCGAGAAAGGCTCACGCATCTTGGTATAGTGTGTTCTTCGCATGCATCATGACATAACCCGTAATCAGTGTCTCTGCTCCGCCATATTCAAAGCGGTACGAAGGATGAAACAGTATATAGGATCGGCATCAGAGTAAGCTTACTTCAAAAGTTCCCGTCCCACGTGAAGCCGGATCGTCGATATTTTATACCAACATGTCTGTCTATCTCCGCACAGCCTTGGTGGATATGATGTCAGGTCGTGTAAAGTGGCCTAGCCTTCCGGATCGGGGCATTTGCAGCGACTTCATCGCCATGTTGTATTATGCGACCTAACGATCTTGTTTAACCAATCACGATTCAAAGATCCAATCGCGAGGATTTTATATAGGTAGTTTAAAAAAAAAAACCCGTGCAAATGAAAACCGCAAACACAAGACGCATACAAGGGGAAACGTCTTGTTAGAGGCGCGAAGCAGATAAGTTATCCAGCCAATCCACACAGCCATTCCAGGTTAAACTAGGAGCAGGCTGGGCAATGGTCCGAGAAGCCGAGTCCTTCGTTACGAAAGAGTAGAGCTGGTCTGAAACCTCAAAAAGTGCGCATTCGCGTGCTTCTCGGCCTTGATCAGAAACCCTGAGAAGCATCAATGTTCATCCGCAACGGCATATCTGGCTGGGACAAGTATTCAGTTCTTATAAGCATAAATCAGTCGTTTAATACTTCTGTAAAGAACTTTTTTTTTTTTCTTGCTCTGTTCCAGGCCTTCAATAGTTAAATTGAACCCAACTAGAGAAACATACATTTGCCCATATCTCATACCTTCCATGCACCAACTGAGAGAAATCGCCGTAGAAAGCTCAGATATAACTCCAAAAAATAATTCCCAGAAAATCAAATAAAGACAGACAATATGATGTTCGACCCGACATGGTCATTTATCCTAGCACAGCACCTACACTCCACCTTCATGTCAGCATGGCATATATTGCTTCTCATCCTCCCCGGCACCTCCAGCATCCGTAATCATCCAACTCATAGGGCTCGTTGTGCTGATAGCACATGGTCTGGTGTACTGTACAGTACCCGAGGTCATTCCTCCAGTAACATTGCCCCTCCCATTTGCGAGGACACCTGTTTGGGTCGGCGGCCTCAGCTATACAGCTGGGACATTCCTCCGTATCGGGGAACTGTTCATGGGGGTGACGGCCACATGATACGAGGTTGGGGCAAGAGTTGCATCTCTCCCACTTGAGGTGAACCAGGTTGTGGACTGAGCACTCTGTCTGGTGGGCAGTGCAAAACCCGTGTGATCTGCTGAATCGGCAATTGCCTCTGGCGGGCATTCGGGCCCCGGGGCAATGGTGAGAGCTTGTGCGAGCCCTGTTGGGACCAGGCATGATTAGGATGGCTCTGAGTGACAAGAATCAAGTTTCTGAGGCTGCAATTTACGGTTGGATGTAGGAATGGGGGGACACCAGGAGTCACACGAGGTATTTATCCAAAGTTCTCGGCTGAGTCCAGGACATGATTCTACAAGGCGATTCGAATTGCACATTATCTTGATGGGATACCACATAAAGGCAATGAGGCCCTCTATGCACTTTTTAACTATTAGCCACTCATATCTCAACCAAGAGAAGTAGGCAGAAGTGCAAGAGATTTGTCAAAGCTCCAGCTGACCATGCTGT
Organism: Fusarium neocosmosporiellum; assembly: GCA_006518225.1. Lineage (NCBI taxonomy): Eukaryota > Fungi > Ascomycota > Sordariomycetes > Hypocreales > Nectriaceae > Fusarium > Fusarium neocosmosporiellum. The sequence goes on along the minus strand of SSHR01000472.1, from coordinate 100,534 downwards.
GCGAGAGTAGCCGGCTTCTGAGTGGGCGATACCAGACTCACCGGGTCATGCGCGGCTCTTGGGTGCTAGTGGTGTGAGACAAATCCCTGCCGCCCGGTGAGGGCGGAGGGTATAAAAGGGGAAGCTCATTTGCTTTTGTTACACACGGTTATGTCGTGCACACAGCCGACAGGACCAAGGAAGAACCTGGGCTGGTGATGGGATATTGGGAAACACCGGGCTGCAACACTGATGGCAATGTGCCCCTTGATTGGAGGCCCTCATACCAGCTACAGTATGGCCCTCCCTTATCAAGCTGAAACAAAACCGTATGATCGCCAATGACTAAGCCCAGGGCCGAGGTGTTGTTGGCAGAGCACAGCCTTGATCCATTCCCAGCCGAACAACAAACACACCGCCCTTCCCACGTCCGACAGACAGGACGGATCCTGTGCAAGTCTTCAAAGCATGCCCAAGAGCATTCGGAGTGCGTCCCCGACTTCCACGGCCGAGTACGAAGACCAAGAGCCGTTTGAGACGTTCAAGGACAAAGTTCCGCGGCTATGCTACCTCCTCTGGCCATCTTACGACCCGGAAGACTTTCGCATCGAGCGAATGAAGGGAGGCTTTAGCAATCGAGTCATTGGTATACACGTTAGAGAAAAGCCAGCAGCAGCTTCAGAGGAACCCGAAGTTGCCCCAGAGCCTCCTCCAGCTTCCCAGGCCAAGGATACAGAAGAGGGGGACATGACACCCTTCAAGGAGAATCCTACGCCACCCAGGGACTCTCTACCCCCAGGAGACTACGTTCTTCGCATCCCACGTTTTCAATCGGCAAATCTCGCCTATGACAAGCACATCCTCGATCTTGCGAGTACCTACACAACCTTTGGCATTCCTCTGGTACTGGCGATGGACAAAGACCCGTCGACTACAAATCCAATCGGTCAACCATATATCTTGCAACTCCGACTCCCCGGACAACGCCTGATTGATATTTGGAATGAATTGAATCACCAGCAGAGACTTTGCATAACGAAGGATGTGGCCGCCTTTTTCGGTGAGCTCCAGAAAGCCACCAACCCAACAGGCGGTCTGCCAGATTTTGAGAGCAGCGAAACTTCTACCCAAGCCATCCCCACGAAGGATTTCAAGTTTGTAGGCGACGCCGAAGATTTCAAGAGGCCAATTAAGCCACAGCATCCAGTCGAAATGCTCTGCGCGCGTCTTCTATGCTGGCACAAGAAGTATTCGGGACCAGGATTTGGAGACGGGCCTTGGCTGGACCTGATCGAGATGGTCAAGTCGATGCAGGCATTAAACGGAACATTTGGACCAGATACGCCAATATACTATTTCTACCATGGAGATTTCTTCCCCCGCAACATCATGGTCGCTACTCCTGACGACAAGACAGCCACTGTGACAGGAATTTTGGACTGGGACGACGCCCACTTTGCTCCAGCCGTCGCTGCATTCGCTCCTCCAGCTTGGCTGTGGGTTGAGGCCTACTGGAGCGCTGACGTAGAGGAATACATAGATGAAGAGCGCATCTGGGCTTATGCTCAAGAGACACCTCAGAAGGATGAAGCCAAGGAGCTCAAGGCCGTCTTTGAAGATATTGTCGGGTCCGAATTTCTGCAGTACGCTTATTCTCCTGACGCTTGCGAGGCTAGGAAGATTTGGTCTTCAGCTAGACAACGCATTGGGAAAAGCTGGATTGTTGATGAGCTTTCCAAGATGCTCGCGGCATGGCGGTCAGGCAAGGAGGGAGAAACGGAAAACGCCCAAGAGGAACCCACAGCGCCTATCGACACCACCTCTATGGGTGATAAAGAAGTCGACCCTTAGGGAAGAGGGCTTTTGTAATCTTGTATTGAGGATAAACCAAAGATGGGATATTTGCACTCGGTCTGTATTTTCAATACGTTTGTTACGGCGTTTCATTTCTCAGTTGAGATTGAGCCTACACTTGTCCCTGACGAGAGCAGACTGGTTGGACCAGTATCTTGGGAATGGCTTATTGACTGGCTCAACTAGAGCCATCAGTTCAGTCAGAAGCAAGCCCAGATACTATTTCTCTACCCCGTACAGCTTTGGGTGCCCGAGTTCATCGCATCACTTTACTGCCCTATTCCAAGGGGTGATCACATGGTACCGGTAATCTGAAGGGGCTCAAAAAGGAGTTGAGGCTCTTCATCGGATGCATGATCCAATAATATCGGAGTAATGTGAGTCGGTGGCGCATCATGGGTGGCCTCAAACGTCAGGGTGCATAAGGCATCAGGCATCCCGGGACCCGGACTACCGGATAGCCTGAATGCCACATGGAGTGAAGGATCAACATTGCGTAAAAAGCACTTTGGCTTGCTCCCCTTCCCCCTTCATCACTCGCTGTGCCTCTAGCAACAGCTTTTTGCAAAGGACAGAGTATGTAGTCAGCACCAGGCTATGAAAAGGTCCCGGTTCGAGGAAAAATAAGAGACGCTAGTATAAACCATTTAGCTTATCCTCCCCTAAAGATAATAAATAGAGTACAGTAAGAATAGGCAAAGAAGCTCTAAAGCATTACCTTTATTATAATATATCTTTATATCTTTAGCTAATTATTATGCTTGAGAGAAGCTAGGTAACCAATCCTCTTGATGTTCTGGTGTCTCGTTTATTTCTCGACCCGTGTGATAACCTCGTCAATGCTCAGCCTGATTGTGGGATATGGGGGATCGCCAACCGCTTCTTGCATTTCTGTCAACTGATCGGCCAAGAAGTTTCTTTAGAACAGAAGACACCGCTTTTCGGTGCCTAAAGCCCGGGATTTTCTCGACCGATTGGGCAAGCTATCAGCTGAGGAGAAAAGAGGCCCTCCTGGCATCCGCTGAGCGGAAGTCGGTCGTGGGCATACTGTAGACGCGAATGACAAAATATCCCCCATTCCATCCAAGGCATGTCAGGCCGAAACGAGGCGCAGTCAAAAGGACCCTTGCAGTCGCATTGCAGTCCGTGGTTAGCTACACGCCATACGGGACAGGCGTCTAACTTTTGAGGGGAAACTATTCCGATTGGTGTCTTGGCAACGATCTACCCGTCCTACCAACAACTCTATCATTCAGCCTTGCGGGAGCTTGTAACCAGCATCCCTCTCGCGTCTTGGCTCGCAAGCTTGAGCCAAGTCATCCAATTAATTCATAATGATGGCCTGACACGAACCTTTCTCCCTCCATGTTATGTGAGCCCTATACCTGCGTCCATGAAATACCATCAAGTACATGCTTCTTCAGCTTCAAGTATGAGTGGATTGAGCCCAAATTCACGAGCCCCTCAGGTTGAAGACTCATTACCTCTACACCAAGCTCATAGTGTCCGCCGTCTGGCCCAATAAGCACCTCTTGCCACGCCCGTTTAACCTGGCTCGACATGTCCAAGTCCCACGTGCCCTGCCAGACGATGTTTCCAGTCCGATCCAGTTTCTCGTAGCGAAAAGTGCCAGCCTCGCTGTCTCTGGCTTTGCAGTTCCAGATTTCAAGCATCTCAAGCCTAGGCATATGCTTCGTGGCCTCTGCTACTTCCACAAGCAGCTCGTTGACCACGGTGCTTGAACGCGTCAAAACAAGATTTGACATTAGTGCAAGTGTTACTAAAGATGTCCAATTGTGATGAAAACGAGGCGAAACAAAGACTTGGGCATCAAAGGCGAAGGAGATGGAGAGGTGTTCCAGTTGATTGCTCCATGTGTTTTCTGTCAGGGATCTGAGAAGTCGCCTGTTCGATCGTGGTATTCGCATCCTCCCTTGATGATGGTACATGGTACTGAACTCATCGTAGAAACTAAATTGCTTCAGGGAAGATGGTAAATTTAGCCCAATTGGCGATGAACCTGTCGCATGTATTAGCGTTCTTGATCATGTCGTGTGCTGGGGAATTGGCGGAACTAACCCTTGTCCCACTCCTTATCGCTTTTTGTCCGGCCGTAGCACCATCTCTCAAGATGGATGACCTCAAGGAAGGGGGCAGCTTTAAACATGTCGGAAAGGGCTTTTGCACTAATGTTTCGAAAGTGCCGTCGACGAATAAGAAGACGGGTGATGACTCGTGCGCTGGGAAGAGAATGATGCTCGCCGAACTCGAACTCGAGGGCCCGCGAGCCCAGGTAACACCACTTCTGCCATTTCCATATATCCAACAAGCCCAGATCAGTAAGAAGATTTTCAAAGCGACTCGTGTGATCTGTATGTGGATTGGCGAGAAGAGATTCAGGTTCACCCTTTCGCACGCGATCAGAATACGACAAATCCAAGTGATGCATTCTTGTCTCAAACGACGAAAAGATGCCGAGCTCAACTGTGAGACTGTGGTGTTTCCAGGTAGAAAGGTCTTTCCAGAGCTTTGAAACTGCCCGCGTGAAAAGGTGGTCGTTGAGGTTGACAGGAGGTCCATGATCAGTTTCCCCGACTAGTATTTCCAAGAGAACATGCTTGACGTAGCCTCTACGGCCAGAAACAGGACCAGCAAGGCGTGCAAATGTTGGAATGTCGTCTGGACGCAGCGAGATGTGGTGAAATGTTGATTTCTCTACAATTCGTTGCCAACCTTTGCAGACACAGGCGAAATTCGAGTGTCAGGCTAGCCTGTCCTTTGACGTGTTGTGCGGCGTCATGAGCCACTCCAGGGTGTAGAGCTCGATTTCTGGTGGGAATACATTCTTTGTTGCAGCTCTACGGGCCATAGATCTGGTCACACAAGAAGTCATTTTCAAAAGATTGTGGATTATTGGAAAAGGTAAAGGAACAGGGGCTCAGGTGCATTTTATAGGTATATTGCATCAAAGTAACTTTTTGAGTCATGGCTTTTTCAAGGCTGCATATTTTAAATACAGTTTTCTTCCTCACAAAGGCATCATGCCTGGTACCTAAAATGCATCCAAGTTGAGTCATTGCATTTGCATTGCATTAAGCTGAAGTCTGGTGATGACATCAAACAAGGCCGTGCCTTTCCAGAACAAAGTCCGTTTCTGCTACCTACTGATAGAGACAGAACCATGAAGTGGTTAAACTATGGTACTTCACCAGACCAAAGCCAGTTAGCGACAGCAACTCCTCTTGAGAAGGAGGTCGTTTCAGCGGTGATCTCATCGTACCTTATCTTGCCTTGATTACCTCATCCACTCCGTACCCTACATCTATTACAGTGGTTCGATCATACTTCCCTTCTCGGGAATGTTGAGCTCAATGACAAAGAACACAGTTTTCAACCTAGTAACGGCATCAAGAGCTTCGTGAATATCGCCAACTAGAGAGAGCGGCTCTGACAGATAGAAGAGGTCGACGTCAAAAGCAAACAGCAGACATAACCCATCCCAAAGAGATACCGTGACTATACGGCTCTTCATGCCCTGTCTCAGAAACTTGGTTGCTCTGAATGTTGGCTTGACTCACCGTTACCTAGGCAAACAACGAAAACCGTACTTGAGAAAGGGCTTGCCCAGACAAAATATCACAGACTTCAGATGCCGTCCTCTGGTACTGGCTTTCAAGGTCTTCCTGATAAAGGGCCTCGTAGTGGATCAAACGCCTGATAGACATGAGCGGGAGCCACCTGGGGGATGCAGTGAAAACAAGAGGTATGAGAAAGGAGGCAGATTGTGAGATTGAGATGAATGATGGTGAATGACTTTCTACATGAGATTTCCGCGTGAGATACTTGTTCTCCTAGTCACCGGCCGTTCCAACTCGACGTTGTGTTCCCAATACTGCAGCCTCACTCATAACTAAAGTGTCTCGTCTTACACACCTGTGTATAATTTCTGTTGATTCAGTACTACCAAGTAACTATAAGTAGCTAGGATTCTAACCAATCTCACTTCTCATCCCTTTCCTCTCCAAGTCTCCCTCTCAGCTAACGCAACTCTCACCTCGACAGTTCTCCATCCCTCAACGAAACCCCAGACAGCCAACAGCCATGTGCAAGCGCATCTTCACCCGGGCCACCTGCGCCTGGTGCAAGAAGCTCTACAGCAACTCGTGGTCCCAGGAGGTCTGCCCCGCGGCCAAGAAGAAGAAGGGAAGGATGGGCGACTGTGGCAAAATCACCCCGATCGAGCACACCTCGGCCGATCTCTTCTGCCCGGCGTGTCCCCCAAAGAATGAGCCGGTTCCTGATATGAGGTCTTAGATGATGAGTGGGCGCAATGTTGTGCGGGTGAGCGGGGGAGAACAGCTCTGAGGAATGTGATCACTAGCTTCAGTTGGAATTTCGATGAATAGTCTGCATATCAAATACTCCTTGAATTACCGAGTCCCATGTTCTGAAGCTCTTGCTGATCTCTGTGATTATTGAAGGAGGGCTCCTCTTCCAGTGGTATCTTGAAAACCGGTGTTCATTGCTACTCTAAAGCCTCGACATGAACATCGTACATTCGTTACCGCAGCTCTTGTAAGCATGAGAGCTGATAACCGTCATAAAGTTACGGGTTCCATTGCTTTTCCTCTTGAAAATAGCCATCCGCAACTAGGATAATGGTCCCTCATGCCGCACTACCATCAGCCAAGAATCTATCCCCTCTCAGCCACTCTTCCAGAATCCCTCAATTACTTGCTCCGAAAGCGGCAGTTTTTTCTGTGCCGTAGAAAACACCTGCAGCTTCAGTGGCTTGTCGTTCAAGCACACAGCAATGCACGACTTCGTCTCGGAGCTCCTCACAGCCTCCCGCAGCTGTCCCAGCAGCCACACAACGCCGCGCAAAGCCATCTGGTTCTGGTCCTTAGCCTCCCAGTTCTTGAGGTTGTCCTCAACGTTTTCGCTGCGGATCAAGGTGAAGTTGCCGTTGTCGTGATAACCCCGGACGAGGTAGGGAGTCCGGCCGAACCAGAGCTGTGGGAGCATCTTGCTTAGGGGCTTTCCATTGCGTCGGATGGACTTGATCTCTGCTGCTTGGCTTTGAGGAGGAGCTGTGCCCCGGGTGATTACCCGCACGCTTCTAGCACCAGGATATGAGTGCCTCTGCTTTGAGCCTCCCACAGTAACATTCTCCAGTGACTGGGCAAGTTGATCTACTGGGCTTCCAGGAGGTGCGTCATCCTGGTGAGAGCTGCCCCCGACCTCAGACATGCCATGGACAGCATCAACTTCGAAACGGACAGCGCAGCTCAGCCCCCCAAGGTCATATCGGAGAACGCGGTGATGGCCCGCGATGTCCGTCATGCCCAGCGGTGCTTCAGTGACAGCTTCCTCAAAGCTGTGGCCAAAGCCCGAGTTCCCATATCCTCTAATCATTTCCTTTGTCGACCTCTCACGTCTCTCGATGACGAGCGTGTCCTGGACAAGATACAGGTCGATGCGGAAGCTGTCTCTGCATTTGCCGCGACAAAAGTCAAGCAGGTGACGGAGACTGTTGCGGTTGGTGAGGACATCGACATCGTTGAACTTGAAGGTCGGGTTCATGACATTCATGGCTTGAAAGACGACTTCGAAGGGATACTTGGGCACGCGGAAACTGTTTTGGTCGATGAAGTGGACGCCTGAGTCTGGCGAGACGCGCAACGGGAGGGATCTGGGGACCAGTCTCGGTGGCTCGCCTGTGACTGTCAGCTCTGATGGGGTTCATCCGGGCCGGGGAGATTCACCTGGAACGTAGACTGTGGGCTGAGGCACGATAATCCAGTTGTAGCTACAAAGAAGATCGTATCCGCCATCACTAGTCACAGCGACATTGCCTGGCTGGACCTGAGAGCTTTGGATGGAGAGCAGAGGCGTGCCCGTGCCTTGAAAGAACCATCCGTCTTTGGACTTTTTCGCCTTCACCGGCGAGCTTGGGGTGTTTGGGGCCTGAGTCACATCAGCAGCTGGTCAACGGTTAGAGTTTGTGTGATTACCTTGGGCGTTGATGCGATGCTCTTAGCTCGAACCACCTTCTTGGGCGTCTTGTCACCCTCAGCCGGAACTGTGTCGTGAGCAGCGTCCTTTCTATCGCGAATATGCTGCTGAAGAGCCGCGTCACTCTTGAACTTGCGATTGCAGCCCGCACAGCTTACGCTGCTCGCACCCGCGTCGTCCATCGTGATGAAGCGCGACCTTGTTGGTTGAGGTGGAGATGAAACGTTGGAGCTGCGTGTAGCACTGGTAGCCAAGTGTTGTAAGACGACAGCCTGACCTGAGTGAGGGTTGAAATCAGGCACCAATGTGCTGCACGTCTTTGTCACTGTTGTGGTGACTTGCATCAAAACAAAGCGTTGGCATTGCATGAATCAGCATCTCTTTGAACACAAATGAACAAGTTCCAACACAGTGAAAACCTTGTCTCACGACTTCACTTCCATCCACGACGGCACCTCCACCAACCTTCTCATCTCCTCCACCGTTTCATCCCAAAGCAACCTCCTCACCCTCTCGCCCTCCTCCGACTTCAAAAACGCGCCCAGATCACCAATCTCCTTGTCATCCAACGGCATCCCATGCGTCTCCTTCCCCGCGACAAGCGCCGCGTGCAGCCCTATCCACGCCCCCTGCTCCGCTGACCGCCCCCTGAGGGCCTTGATCATATCAACGGGGATGCGCACGTACACCGGCGCTGCGTTCGACAGATTCGTCGATACCATTCCCGGGCAGAAGCTGTTGACAATGACCTTTTCCGGAGTGTAACGCTTTGCCAGCTCGAGCTGGAAGAGGACGACGAGGACCTTGCTGTCTGGGTAGCCCGCCAGGGCGGGAGCATTCCCCTTGTCAAAGTGCTCCAGGACACCTTCTCCGGGCTTCAAAGGGGCCTTGCTAGCCAGGGTTGTCATCCTGTGCATACGGCTTCCCGTCCATGTGACTCGTGTCGGCGATCCCTCCTTTTCAGCCGTGGCCTCGAGCAGAGGGAGGAGGCTGAGCTGGAGGAGGACGTTGGACAGGTAGTTGACCTGATTGTTCTTCTCATGACCTGTAGGCGCAAACTCGCGGCCAAAGGTGCCGATTCCAGCGTTGAGCATCAGAACATGGAGCTGGCTATGCTCCCGCTTAAAAGCCTCAACAAAGGCCTGGACGCTGGCGTAGTCCTCGGCGTCGAGCTTCATGACCTTCACCACGGCCCGTGGGTTGGCCGCCTTGACAGCCGGGTCAGACAAGAGTCCTTTTCGGGCTTGCTCTCCCTTGGAGATATTCCTAACTGCTAGTACGAGGTTCGATACTTTCAGAACCAGCAGTTGTCTTGCCAGTTCGAGGCCGATGCCTGATGTTGCGCCCGTGACGATGGCGGTTTTGGAGGAGAGGTCGATGCCAGGAGGGAGGGGGTCGATTCTCGGTTGAAAGAGGCCCATGATTGATGAATGAATAGGGTTTCAGCAGTTTAAATACGCCGTTCAATGAAGCATTTGATGTTCTTTACTTTGAGAGTGTCTCTTGAATGCTATCGTTTCTACTTGCACCACCACGCCGATCACCAAACAGCATATATACTCGCCCAACTCAATCTCGCAATCCATCATTACAAATCTCCATCAACTGAAAACCCGGGCTTCACACCCATTTCAATGTCGAATCCTCAAAACTTGCAAGCCGAATACGCCCAAATGTTTCCGAAGTTGTTCAATCCCACCAGCGGAGTCGGGATTGCAAAGTCCGCAATTCCTCCGCATCCCGACCACCAACAGCAGCCACGCCGCACAGCTGAATCCTTGATTACCAAGAACGGAGCAAAAGCCACTTGTTCTTTATTCGTTGTGTGCCTTGGAAAGTCGCCGTAGACGAGCCGAATGCCGTCGCATGCAATGCAGCGTGGGTGCGAGAGATGGGAGAGGAGCAAACGGGGCACGCGCCCACCAACTTGTGGAAATTAGTATATATAGCATCAACGCCTGGAGAAGCATGAACTCTGTGAGCTCAGAGTAAATTGGCCGGAAAGTTCATTGATCCGCAGTTCTTGGGATTCGGGCGGTGGGCGAGGCAATCAGAAGATGAGGCCCAAGCTTGGATACGACCCGAGAATGTGCCCACACGGAAGCACGACAGCTGTGTGGGCGTGTTTTTCCAGACCTTGGTTCCGTAGGTGTGGAAGCGTCATTTGCAATTCAACTGTATATATACGAGAGCGCCAGAGAGGCCAAGGGGGCCTGCGGTAGGCGTATTTTGCGTTGTCGGTTTTATAGTCCTGCTGGACCTGTTCCTCCGGCCCACGTGGCTCCTCTTCGGGCAGAAGGCCGCTGCTGCAGATGGAGGACCCTCCGAGTATATAGGCGTATCGTCGAGAAACATGTCGGTTTGTTAGGTGCGCCTCTGCTATCAGCCAGACGCGCGACTTTTCTCGGTGTCAGGCGTCTCACTTCAACGTGATACCGGGAGACTGCACAGGATGCCATGATCCGTCAGTGAGGTGAGGGGAGACACATGCGCTCCGTGCCTGTGCGTCGGCAGCATGAAAAATGCCATCGCCTGTTTGAGCGTCGGTGGTCGGTTGGACGAGTAAGCAATATACGATTGCGGTCAACGGCAGCCGACAAGTGGTGTCTCGACTTCTCGGCATACTTGAGGAGCGGGTTGTCGGCAACCAGACCTTGTTTTTTCCTGTGAACTTTGCTTCACAGCCGTCGTCTGCGTCGTGCTGTCCTCGTGTCCTATTCCTCTCGTTTGCGTCGACATATGGGGTGAATCAAGCCGTGCGGTGCGCCGAGGCAGTCCACCGGATGCCACCGGATGCCACCGGTGATCGTAGTAGAGAGTGTCGGGGGCACGAATGTCGGAGTTGTACTTGATGAATCTTTGCCTGGTCTCCCCTATCTTGGGAAAGCGGTAAAGAGGGGCCTTTATATACTAGAGGAGAAGAACACACCCTCTCGAGTTGGCTAATCTTTTGCACAAGTAGTCTAATCTTCTTTGACTGACGCCTCGCACCATTTCTTCATTCCTTGTCTCGTCAATTTTGTGTAGGGATAGTAGTCGCCGTAGAAGATTAGACGCACGCCAAGAGAGCCGGAGCAACCATGGCCATCGTCACACCAGCTGCTCGGCGGCACATACTCCATTCCTCTAAGGTGAGGTAGGAAAGAGTCTGTCGGTATATATAGAAACACATTGGGCCTGGAGCTCGCGGAGGGAGAGAGCTCTGGGAAACACAGGAATGAGATGGTCGTGCCACGTGTGATCACTGGGTGACTGGCTGATTGTCAGAGTACTCGGGCGCACTATCAATAGCAGAGGTGGAATGTTGGTTGGCCATGTCAGGCTATCGAAGTGACAGAAAGGGCAGCTGTTGGTGTTGCCCCGAGCTCTTAGAGCATCGAGGTATACTCCTTGGAAACGAAGTCGTCCTTTGGGTCGATAGGGACCCGTGGAAAGGTCGAGAGGCACGTATGTGCACTCCTTGCCCTGAGCGTGAAACTCGCAGACACACGTCTCGAACTTCATCGAGTCAGCTGCACCGAGATCGATGATAAAGGTGCCGGATGGAAGCTGGGAAACAACCTCCTTGGCGGTAGCCTTGATAATGTCGAGCTCATCAGAGGCTAGAGAAAGGCTTTCGATATCCGTTTAGGGGGAACCAGCGAGACTAGGTTTTGTCGGCAGGCACTGCTCGAATGAGGACGCGGTCGGCATCCTAACGCTGATATGGACATGTTCGATCCGCCGAGGCACGAGATGATAAACACGAACCACCCAACAAATAGGGAGGGAATTCTTCCCCTGGAGTTGATGTTTAATCATCTCTCTCTGCGCTCCCCGGGCTCACATCGGGATGGTTGCTATCAAGGCAGTGCTTTCTCTATGCTTGTGCTTGACATCCAGAGATTCGTCGCAGTACTTGCTCGTGGCCAAGTATATATATGCATATACGCAAGAAATCTTCAAGTCTTCGACCTCGTTGAGTCTCCGCCAGTACTGGCATCAGCGAAACCAACCACCAAGATGGCACGATTCCTGAGCAGAACAACATCATTACGCCGCTTTCTCGCATAACCGTTTCGGAGCTGACATTCAATATATATAGTTCAATGAACTTGCGTGTTGGTAGTCTGGTGAAACTCAGATGGTAGGATCGAGAGTATGTCGTCGAATGTAATGGTCTGAGGCCCGATCCACCATGAACTCCTGTGCGAGTAATGCGGTAGACGACTAGTGGAGCCAGCAGGTTGGAGCTCTTCGGCCTGGCTCTGGGGGGCCGAAAAATACCCTTCCAAGGGTGGGTTCGGGGCCTTGTCTGATCCTCGTGAGGCACTCTTCGTCTGCTGTCGTTGCGCCGAGGCCGACCGCCGTATATATAAAGTTGATCTCTCCCTCGGAACCGTCTTCTTCCTGGTGCCGTGGCCAACAGACTTTATGCACTGGTTGGCTTTGCCTGACACGAGAAACCCGCGAGCTTGCCGCATTTTCCTTTGCAGTAGAGAATGCAAGAGAGAGGGGGTGTTTATTGGCACCAGCGCTCTGAAACTCCCCAAGCCCCGTGTATATAATGTTGATCTCGTCCTCGCAATTGTATGCTTCCAGGCGTCGTGGCGAGTGAACTCTTCCCCTTCCTCTCATCTGTCTAACAAGAGAAGCCCACGTAATTGCTACATTTGCCTCTGCAGCATGTGATGCTGGGAGGAAGTGTGCTGAATGGCGGCGATGCTCTCAAAGAGACCGAGAGCCGTATATACGGGTCGACATCTCCATCGCAACTGCGTTGTTCCGATGGGAAGTTCAACTCTTTCGCCTCTACCTGATGCGAGGAGCCCACTCAGTCTCTGCGTTTTCCTTTGCAGTGGCGATGCTAGCCTTGGCAAGAGAATTTCCCCAGGTGTATTTCTGAACGCCCAGGAACGAAACACCACACGGGTGTTCTGGCGTAGGTGCCTGAGGCTGTGTTCATTGGAAGAAGAGACGGTAGCATCTGGGGTGAGGGTATATAGGAAGGGCTGGTCGAGTCTTGAAGGTTATGTGCGACCTGGCGAATATCAGGCAAGCCATCACGAGACGATGTCAGGAGATTTGCCAGAGCCATTCACTGCGCGGTGTGATGGAGGCTCATAGTTCCTCAGTCGGAATGGTGACATCCGTGTCTTTTGCGGCATTCCCGATGAGCACGGCATGAGATATTTCGCGTAGATGCTGGGGGTTATGCCGCTGGAAGATGGAGTTGTCCGCTCTGGGCGATGGTATTTAGGTAGGGAGGGTCTTCAAAATCTTCGCAAATGAGGCTGCGTCGTGTGGGATCCAGCAAACAGCGATAAGCCATACGGAAGTCTTTCGACTGAGGCAGTATGGCTATATACGTCCTGTTGATGTGAGGAGCTCACGAGATTGCATCGTCTTTTGTAGATCTGGAGATGCGGCAAGATGGTGTGTGCCAGGACCAAGGCCCAAGGCCATCAAATACAAGCGGGGGGGTCCATTTCAGGTCTTGCCTAACACCTCGACCAGCACGAAGCGGACTATAAGCCGTGTGAACTAGAAGCTACGCCGCTAGAAGATGTCATAGATCTTGGGGATGGTATGTAGATAGGCTCTGCAAAGTCGGCACGAGCAGGGCGAGACAGTATGATATGAGGCCGAGCACCTTATAGATCATGTCGATTGTCTCGCGGGACGTATCTCATTTGCGAAAGTTGGTCTGTACTTGCTGTGGAAGACGCACACCTCCCCTTCCTCTGCCCGATTCGAGAAGCCCCCGCAGTTGCATTTCCCATGGCAGTAGGATGATGGGACGAGGTGATGTTTCGCCAGGACAGAGACATGGTTCGTCTCAGGGACGGTATATAGATAGGCATTGTGAAGTCTCCGTGGGTAGGTCGAGACCGCGTGAGATTAGACCAGGGGAATGTCATTGTGTGCCTTTTGTTGTGCCTGGCTGATGCGGGAAGCCCACACAATTGCATCTGGCCTAGCAATTCGGAGATGTCACAAGGTGACGTGTGCTATATATACTGCGACAGAGACCCAAGCTCTCTCAGATTGAAGTATCTGGCTGATCTCATCAAACATATCTAGGGACCATTGGTCCCTTCCAAGGATGTGCTGAAGGTATCTGGTCGGGCTGTTTGGAACGGTTCTTGTTGTGCCAGGACTAGGTGATCTACTCCGTGGGGTCTTTAGGGTAGAAGGCGCCGTCGTATCAGCTGATTTTCTTTGGTGTTTCGGCACCGGAATTCGGAGCGCCCCTGGCTGCTCCCAACAAGAGGGTAATATGGGGGGACCGCCAGACGCATGGATGTGCCAACAGGTTCAGCAGTTGCTCTCGACACTCCGGAGCCGCCAACTCTACTTCTTCAATGCAAAGACTAGGGCATGGATGAACCCGGTGCCAACAGCCAAAGCAGAAAGGGGCTCAGCTTCACGATCCACCAGTCGCTGGTGTCGGTGATTCTTGTCCGCCCGATCGTTCATGTGCTCGGCCGATTGCAGCGACGGTTGTGGTGGTGTTATATATAGAGGCGCATGGCTCTGTGTTCGAGAAGATTTGAATGGGATTATATAGGTGGCACAGGTGACAAAGCCAAGAAAGTCTTTCTACTTTAGGACCTCGTCGTCCCGGCTCCAGCCCTCAGGACAGGCATCGTAATCGCTTGTCTTTGTTGAGCGACCTCCATGTCGTATCGATTGTCGCGATGACCTGCTGGGCAGGAGTGAGAGCGACAACGCCACGGGGAATGATGTCGTACGAGCGAGTGATAGACAAGGTTCGTATCGACAGATGTGCTGGATATATAAAAGTCATAATGTTAAATGTGCAGGAGAGCTCTGTCCAGTACGACCCAACATGAGGACAACAACCAGTTCTTATAGTTATGCTTCATCCTTGATTAATCAGCCATTCATGATAGGCTATTTGCTCTCTCAAGTTTGTCCATTATGTTTTCTCTACAAAGGAAACTCAGTTGCGAAAACAGGGTATATTGTACCAAATCGTAACTATCCAAGTTTACACCTCAACGCCTGTCCCGTGTATCACCTGCAACACTCCGACCCGTCCCGTGAAACGGTTGGCTCCAGAAAGGACTGTGATAAAAACAGAAAAAAGGATAACCGCTTTTGTCATGATTAGTTTGCTCCGCTAGTGCTTATGCTCCTCGGCCGTCTCGTTGTGCGCTGATAGCTCCGCAGTAAAACCCTGAGGGGCAAGACCGGGGGACGCGTAGCCGCTGTGCTGAGAATTCATGCTGTTCCTCTGCGAGTCGGGCACCGACGGGCTCGCCTGCGGGTGAGACCATCTGGGGTCATAAGAGACCTGCGAGGCGGTTGAGTTGCGGTAGCTGTTGGCGGCAAGGTTGGGGCTCGGCTGCGACTGGTGCAGGCTTGGCGATCGCTGCGGGTGATAATAGTCGCCTGGGAGCTCCATGGGGATGGTCTGCATGGATGTCTTTGGCGGTATCGGGGGCGCGTAGTTGTTGGTGTTCTGGAATGGTGGCGGAGGCGTCTGCGCCTGGGCCTGTGCTTGCTGCATCTGGTACGGCGTCTGGGGATACTGAGATCCGCTTGTGCCTGGGCGCGCGTACTGATATGTTGGTGATGGCTGCGGCTGCTGCTGCTGCTGCTGCGGAGGGTATTGGTAAGGCTGAGAGTAAAGAGAAGCAGGACTCAGGGGAGCAGGGCCAGGAGGGAATTGGTTGTCAGCAGCCATGGTTTGCTGTCGCAGAAGCTGATTGTTCATGGCGTTTGATCGATCGGCGGGATTGATGGTCTTGAGCTTTCCATCCTCAAACATGCCCTTGAGAATACCAGCATCAAGCAGCTCAGCCTTTTTGATCATGCGGTTGACCATCTCAACACTGGCCTTTCTCGATTCGGCCTTGACGAAGCCCATCATGGTAATGTTGCACTTGAGGTCGACGTCGGTGCGCATATACAGTCCCTCCCTAGGTACGCCCAGTTCCTCAAGGCCAAGCTCGGGCTGCTCGGGAGGTTCAATTCCTGGCTGGTTTCCTTGGACGCGGTAGCGATTCCTCATGTCGACGCCGAGAGGGATATAGATGTGCGTCTGCAGACCCCAGGGCATATCGTGGAAGCAGCCGTTGAAAGTGAGCTTGCCAGAGCCAATCTTGCCCATGCCAGGGATGTACTGGATGCGCTCGGTGATCTCATACCAGGTGCTGTAGTACTCGTCGGCGGCGGCATTGCGAGGTGCGGGAATAGGCTTGTGCGAAATGACAAGGGGATTGACGGTGATGACCTCGCTGTGGGAGTGGAGGATGTCGATGGCGAGCTGGCGGGGGATGAAGCCGGGAATCGGCGTGATGATGGTGAGGGTTTCTTTCTTGCGCAGCATGGTGACGTCGAGCTGGCGGTGATGTCTTGTTGTGTTTGTGTTTGGTGTTTCGTTTCGTTTCAATAGTTCTTGGTGTTTGGTCTCGTTACGTCGTACGCAATCCGTCGTAGTCGGTATGTCGCAATATTCCGTCTCTTTTCAAGCTTGCCGCGTAGCAAAAATGTAGAGAGAAGCTGTTGGTGCGGGTTGCTCGGGGTTGCTGAAGAAGAAGATTTGTCGGTCGCAACGAAGCAAACCCAACTCGCGGGGGAGACAAGAAGAGGGTTCAAGCCGATCGCAAGACGTGAGAGGGGGGGACCGTAGGCATTAAAAATTATCCCCGACCTAGCAGTAGTAGCAAGCATCAGTAGCACAAGCACGAGCTCTCTCAAGGAATAGCGATCGCCAGCCACACGCGCAATCCCCCTCCCACCCTTGAACCGCTGGCGTTCATGGATGGGAGGCGCTAGCAAAAGCCGCCACGAAGGGATGATGACGTGAGATGGACCGGTTCCATTTGCCGCGGAGCCCTGTGAGGGCTGATCATTGGGGATCGGAGCAGGTCCCCTTGGGGAGGGTTTTCCAATGATCTCGCTGCGATGTGCCGGGTTCGTCATCTCCTTGCTTGCGCGGGGACTGCCATTGGGTATCTCGCAAGGATCTAGACCAATTACGATTAGTCTTTGCTTTTCCTCACCAAAAATAGCATAAGACTTTAACAATATTCTGTGGAATTCCTTAGCGATTTAGATAGTGCTCTAGCAGTGGGACGAACACCTAATGGCAGTCCCCGCGCAAGCAAGGAGATACAGCAGGACAAGTCGTCAATGCCATGGACTCAACCCTGACTCCGTGGTCTGGGCAGCGATAATGGCCCAGTGGCCCCATGCTATCGACAAGCATCGGCCACCATCTCCAAGCCCAAAAAAGCCAAGACTGCGCCTTGCCTCGACGACCGGGGTCGGGGCCCGCTGACAGATCTTCCATTCACGGCACTTGGTAAGCGGGTGGCATATCTTCCGGGAGCATACGCCTCTCTCTCTTCTCGTCGGCGACTATGCCAGCACACCAAAGCATTGGGTAATGTCTCCATAGCGGCTTCTCGATCGTTCCCCGGGCCGCTGCTGTTCCGTCCGCATGATTCCATCCAAAAAAAAAACCTTGCTGTGTGATTGTCGGACGCGCGGTCCAGAGAGGCTGGGTGAGATTTGGTTGCGACATGGGGATAGATTAGCGCCTGGGCAGCCGATTTAACCGTTGGTTAAGGTTTGGGCACGTGGGTACCCAAGACCTAGATCACACCCAAAAGACCTCAAAAGTGACAGAGCATTGATTCAATTAAATCGAATAGTAATAAAAGGGAGATGATATCAATCACTCACTGCTTGACCGACTTTGCTAATGGTTGCCCTCCTTTAACGGACCTTGTAGTGGTTGCATATGCACCAGCTTGCACTTTGTGTGGATCCCGCTAATTCCAGCATCTAAAACATCCCGCCTTTTCAGCCTCTTTTGCTTTCACCTGCATGTATACTGTTTAATGGAATACCAATGCTACACAATCCCTCCAAATCAGATGATATCAATTTTACAAACTGCCCAATGAAAACACCCTGCCAGAAACTTCTCAAGCCTCGGGCTTCCTCCCAACCATCAAGTACATGGGCGTAAACAACTTCCTCTTACCACCCTCAACCAGTGCATCCGCCGCCCTGCCCAAGCTCTCGGCAGTCTTCCTCGTCCCCTTGGGCGCAATCCAAAAGGTCTCGAGAGCCCCGATAAAGTTGTGCATTACCAGACGACCCCATTTGTTCATCCGAAACACAGTCAACAAGTCGGCGAGAGACTGCGCATACCGCATGTCACTGTCCAGCGGCCAGTACCAAGGTGCAGGGCCGTCGTCGTTGGCCGCGAGGTCCTCGTGCTGCTTGAGCTCAAAGCCCGCATCCTTAATTGCGGCAAGGCCGTCTGAGATCTTGAACATCTGCGCTATGCCGTCGCCTTGCTCAATGTCGAGCCGGATGCGTCGCTGCTCGAGGTCATCGTTGTCATACTCTTCCGTCATGAGCCATTCATAGACCCCAAAGACACCGCCGGGTTTTAGCACTCGTAGGATCTCGCTGTAGACGTCTTTCAACGAAGGGGCATGTACAGTTGCTTCGATGGCGTAGACGGCGTCGAAAGAGTTGTCGGGGAATGGAATTTTCTACAAAGCAAGCACTCTTGGTAAGTAACTGCAGAGTAGAGGGGCAGAACAAGACTCACCATAAAGTCTCCCTGCACAAACTTGAGTTTATGAGATAGACCCTCCTTGTCTGCATAGACCCTCGCCCGCTCGACTTGGTACTCGGTGATATTCAAACCCGTCACGTGAGCCCCCGTGAACTTGACAATCTCGCGGGCAGGGCCACCGACACCGCAGCCAACATCAAGGACCTTCATGCCCGGCTTGATTCCCATGCTGTGGGCCAGGTAGTGCTCGTGGCGAGCTATGGCGCGGTCGAAAGTCTCGCCGTAGGCGAAGCGGCAGAAGTGAAAGCTTTGACTCCATCCGTACTCGTAGAGATCTGTGGCCAGGTTGTAATATCTAAACAGTCAGCGGATAGCCAGGACTTGGAGAAGCTAGAGAACTCACTGTCTTGTGAGACTTGCGTAGTTGTCAGTCCTCTCCTGTCGAACGGCCTGGACTTCGTCCTCGGCCTTCTTGTCGTCCCAGTACTGAAAGTAATCGTCAACGGCAGCAGCGTGGGCCTTGCTGTCTTTGTTCATCATGGCACGCATTCCGCCCTTGGAGTTCTTTGACTGTCGGTGAAGAACACTGTCAAAGGCATGGTTCCTCGCCTCGTCGTAGGAAATGAGTTCTGCAGTTGACATTGTGCCGGGTTGTTGATTCTGACGATTGGGTTGTTGAATTTGGAGAGATGAAAATGAATAGACGATGAAGGAGAAGACTGATTGAATGAGAGATGGAGGAACTTCAGTCAAGAAGAACCCTCTGTTTATATAGAATTACTGCGACC
Source organism: Fusarium neocosmosporiellum (assembly GCA_006518225.1). Lineage (NCBI taxonomy): Eukaryota > Fungi > Ascomycota > Sordariomycetes > Hypocreales > Nectriaceae > Fusarium > Fusarium neocosmosporiellum. The sequence continues at coordinate 81,349 of SSHR01000472.1, read as the reverse complement.
TCGTAGCGGAGGCTGGCTTTGATACTGCACATCGCTTAAGATTGAAAGCTTGCTGACCAACTCCATAACCTCCTGCGGCTCGCTTCGAATATCTACCTCTCATCCATGTTGTTCTGATGCAATCCTTTTGCGAAAACGAACAAGAATTACGATAGAGCGTATCGCTCGGTTGCGAGTTTCCGCGGGTTGATCCAAGCTGGTGTTTGGTCAAGATCCCGAATACGAGATCCACAAAGGACCAATCCGAATGCGAGGCAGTCTGAGAGTTGAGATAACCGAGTATGGATCTGGATAGGAAAGATCTAGGATCTGGATAGGAAAGATCTAGGATCTTGACCGATGAGATACTTTTCCTCCAATTGAGTTAGAAAATCCCCATCCTTCGATAATGGGCCGTGGAATTCTCGTTGATGGTCGGATTGGTAATGAGACGGCGGTAAGTTGAGACCAGGATGTATAAAGGAGCCTGCCCGCAGTGGTAGACATGAATCTCGCTCGCTCATCCATTCTCTTTGACTTTGACAAATTCTTTGATATCTCCAAGGCCTGGAATATGGCGAGTCTTTGTCAGTTTTACAGCATTGGGCGATCCACCTTTGCCGTCGACGTGTGCAAACATGTCTTCTCTATTGCCTCAGATTGCCGTAGGGAGACACAACGCGTAGCAGAGCGCTCATGTTTGGAATGCTTTTGTTTTTATTTTAGATACATCGGCTTGGTATAGTCAGGGAGCACTGCCATGGTGACACAGAAGTTTCAAAAGGAAACAGTCACATCCCCAGGAGCTTTGGGAGGAAGGTTTAAATGTCTTCTAGCACAGTCACATATGGTCTCTTGTCGTATAGAATCGTTTCTACTTGCCGTAGAAGTAGTTATGATACCGAAAACCAGTTGATCTAACAGGTTGGACAAGCTGTCTCCCGAAAGGACTTTGAATATCCCCACGGCGATTCATCCCTGGGCAACCTCCTGAATCGTCTTGACAAACCTCTCAGGATCATGAGCAAACCTCCCCAAAAACAACCCATCAACACCATCCTTGAGCTTGTCAAACAATCCTGGCCCGGCACTTCCCCCATACAGAATCCTCGTAGAGCCGCTCCGCTTCTGCACGCTCTCAAGCTTCCGAATCGCAGACGTGACGCCAACGACATAATCAGCAGCCGCTGGCTGCGCTGCTCCGATGGCCCAAACGGGTTCGTAGGCAAAGATTACTTCGGCATCTTCCGGGACCGCTGATAGGACGGCTTCGATCTGCGTTTGGCATTGGGTCACGGCTGTGGTGTGGGTTTCGCCCCGGGTCTGCTCGCCGATGCAGACGAGGGGGATCATGCCGTTCCGCGCGGCCGCCGCGGCTTTCTTTGCAGTAATTTCGTCCGTCTCCCCAAAGATTCGACGCCTCTCGGCGTGTCCAACCTCGACAAGGCGGGTTCCGACTTCGGCTAGGACTGAAGACGATACCTCGCCCGTGTAGGCGCCGCTGTCCTCCCAGAAGGTATCCTGGGCACCGCACCAGATCTTGTGGTCCCTGACCTGGTTGATGACTGATACGAGTGTGACGTGGTCAGGAATAATGAAGACGTCAATGTCGTTGAGGACTGAAGAGTTGGCGGAGAGGAGTTGCAGGAGCTGGTTGACATACTCCCGGGTACGGGCGGCGGAGAAGTACAGCTTTGTCGAGACGCCGACGATGCGGCGATTAGGTCGTTGGATGGATGCCATTTCGATTGTGTGACGAGAGGCTCCAGCAAGAGACTAAAGTCGTACTCAAACTCAGGCCTCACTGGCCAATATCGTCTCAGTAGGTGGTGAGGTTTCGAAGGGGATGATCGCTTACTCAAGGATAGCGGCCAACGCTCAGCTCGGACCCAAGTTATTCAACCAACAATTGACGCTTTGATGATTATATTTGGTCGCACAAATAACGAGCCGTCAGCAAGTATTTATTCTCCATTCCCCAAGGTCATGGGACATTTTAATCGCTCCTCAATGACATCCACCCCCGCCCCCGTCGGGCTTCCAAGAAAGGAAATCCGGCACCTGCGAATGCGGAGAGAGTCCATCGCCGGCTATCCTCATCTGTCCGCCCTCGATTGCACACCTCCATCAACGACACTTAAAAGATGGCCAGCGCGTTTGGAGGCGATCCAATCAGTCCCGGCTGGTTCAGCGGCGACGAGGTGATCATGAAAGAGTACCGCTTCTTCTCTTTGCAGTAAGCAGCCAGTTTGCTGAGATCCCATAGTTCGCCGATTGACATGCCAAAGAAGCTCAGGCAGTATGTGTGAAGTACTATATCGTGTTAATCAATGTTATCGATCGCTTAGACAGTGGACTTACCCAGGTCCTTCATCCCGCCAATCGAACCATCAGGCTGCAGAGGGGGAAACGCCTCAAAGCTGCTCGAGTCGGATGCAGCAGCCGAGAAGCGCTTGTCCCAGAGCCATCGCGCAGTCTCCTCGCACCCGTGCAGGCCAGACAGTTTGGCGGCGGCCATCTTGCCCAAGCCTACGGGGTCCATCTTGTCGACGACTTCTGTGGCCGCGGTTCTAACAAGAAGAACATCGCCGGGTCGGAACTCGACACCCTGGTGCGCAGCACAAGCCTCCAGATCCTCCACAGTGATGCGGTTTCCGTCAAACGGGTGAAACTCGATGCCCTTCTCCTCGGCGTAGGCTGCATAGTCAATCAGGACACCTCTTCCGGCGATACACCCGCGCGTATGCCAATGATCAAGCGTCGGCATGGTGTTCGACGCGGTCGACTCAGCCGACAATGCTTCCTTGTCCGGGTTTGCGCCATTGTAGGCCAAGCCAGAGTCCTGGTGCTGAAAATGGCACAGACTGTCCCATTGGCTGCTGCCCTGGGTATTAAAGTCGAGCTCATCATCCCACGACTTGCCCTGCTCGAAAGGAAGCTCTGCCAGGCTTTCGGGGATGTACAAGACTCTGTGCTCGGCGGCTTTACGTCCAGGAATTGCAAGCTTGGACATGGCGTTGATGGGCCAGCTGAGACAGGTCAGTGTTGTCATAATTGAGTGAATATTTCTTACTTGAGAGAGATTGAGACTCCGTCTTTGACTTCTAGAGCAGCGTTCTTGACAACCTCTGGAGTCAAGAAGTTGAGCGTCCCGACCATGTCCTTTTTACCGTCTTGGTCAAAGATACCCCAAGCACAGCCCTTTGGCATGCCTTCGACCTTGGGAAGGTCATCATAGTCAGGAATCGAGTCAAGATCGGGAGTCATGGTGAGTCGAGTTACCAAGTCAAGTTGAACGTCTCACAACCTGCCATGGGGAAAGCGTCCAATTTATCTTCGCTGCCTGGGCGGTGAAGCCTGTTGTTAAGGGCAACCCTCCAAAACTGCAGCCTTGAGTAACTTGAAACAGATGTCCACGATCGATAACGAGCCTTTGACTCGTTTAGGGCCCAATTATGAGGCGCAGCTCCAATATTCGTATAGCTTCATCAGGATCCGATTACGTCTGGATCCACTGGCCCTCGTCAGCCACTTTCACCTGGTACAGTCCACCACATATCGAGACTAGTACTTTGCTTGAACCTGTAGATTTTGTGTGCAACCATACTATGTAGGTTCATGCTATGCATATATACTATTCATTACCTTCTTCCGAGGCCAAACATCTTGACGCTATTCTTCCACGCCGCCTCGGCAACCTCATCAACACTAACACCCTTCAACCCAGCAACAACAAACGCGACCCTCTCAATCGAGCAGCTCTCATTCCTCTCCTTGATCATGCACTTTGCATCCCACTTGTCCTTCTTCTTGGACGCCGGAAGAGCCTTTGCGTTGGCGCAGTACCGCTTCACGACCTCCGAGGTCGACTTGAGCTCCCCCCACGGCGCGTCCGTCTCGATCTGCAGCGAGCCTAGCGGGATCTTGGATGTCATTTCTAGACTCTCGGCGTCTTTGAAGCTGAAGCCGTTGACGCTTACGTCGAGACCCATGGAGACGAGCTTCTCCATCTGCGATGCGGAGCCGACGAAGCTGTGGACGAGACCGTGGCGGGGCAGCTTATCCATGTAGGGCGTCATGATCTCGACAAAGTCGTCGAAAGCGGCGCGGCAGTGCAGAAACAGGGGGAGATCCCACTTATTCTCGACAAAGAGGTCAAGCTGCGCCTTGAAGGCACGGATCTGCACCTCCTTGGACGCATGAACCTCCCTATCATAGTCGAGGCCCAGCTCCCCAAAGGCGGCAATGTGAACCGGGTCCTGCGCCAGCGCATCCTTGACCTTTTGCTCCAGATCATTGAGGTACGCCTTACCGCCCTCGTCCAGCTCAGAGGCATGGTACGGATGCACACCAATGGTAATGTAGCACTGCGTAGGACGCGACTTGGCGATGGCCTCATTGTAGGGCACGTCTGCGAGGGACATGCCCGTGAGCATGACCTTGCTCACACCAGCCTCCTTGGCCCGTTCTAAGGTGTTAACAAAGTCTGGCTCGTGACATTTCTTGCCGCGGTAGATACCCTTGAACTCATTTGCAGTCGCCGTGACGGCCACCTATAACAACGGTCAATGGGATAGGTAATAATGATTCATAACTCTCGGCTCACGTCTGCGAAGCGAAGCTCCGTCGTGGGACCCGCGGGGGCGGCTGCAGGAAATGGGCTCAGGTCGACGGTAGGAGAGGAGGACATGGTTTGTACTTTGCACCAACAGTGGATGAATTGGTTCAGTGTGAATGGCTCAAAGGGGAAGGGAGGGGCGTCGTCTTTAAGTTGCTGCGGAATAGAGTTCGCCCGCATACCTTAGCACACGGTCATGAAGATATCATGCTGCATCGATACTCGATAATCTCGGATGTAGGCGCACCTAGAAACTTCCTTCGATCCACGACCACATCCAATCAGACGAGAAACCCTATTGTCTTGGCCGCCAGGGAGGGAGACCTCAATTACGTCAGCTGCCCGTAGGTGGAGGTGCTTCACAAGTGCGGAGATATCTCGTCCAAAAGCTTCATCACTGTAAAGTACTGCATGCACCAGCTAACGAAGGGCTTGATTCAGTTGTTGCTGCAAAGCTCCTCCCTAATCCACAAGCCAAACTCCTCATCGCCACTCGTCAAGAAACAAACCTCACACACCAAAGACCAGACCAGACCATTCTTGAATCCCCTTACTTTTTGGCTTCCGGTATCCCCAAACACTCCAGGTACATATGGTATAACCCCGTACAAACCGTCCTCAACACGCCATACAAGCTTTGAACAGGAATTCGTAAACATGCCCAAGAATATCCTCCTCGCTTCGTAACCGCATCTCCCGGAGACGCGTCACGCAAGACGCTTTCAGCCAATGACAAGTTCGCTAAGCCCTCATCTCATGGTTGGGCCGACTACGAAGAATCATTTATAACCAGACAGAGAGCGGCAAGACTTGCAACGACGCCATGACAACATCACGCAGTACCATGTTCGCCAGAGTTGAAAACAGTCAGAAGCAGCAAGGAAACGCAGCGAGTGACCAAAGCAAACGGAAAGAAAGCGTAGCAGCAATTAGCTTAAATGAATTTGAACTGATGACAATCCACCGGGAGGGGGGCCGAAGATCTCCAACGCCAATCATGATTCAGACCAAGGGAATGGGGTGCGTGGTGTCGTATCGGAAATCCAGAGCTGCCATAAAACTTAATGAGCCATGATCCCAAGTCAAAGGCAAGATGGGTATCATCGCATTCGCTAGCCACGGCAGGCAGTCTAAATCTGCTCGACACAATGGCTAATGACAAGGCAAGATAATTGAGTCCAAGGAAAAAATTGCGTGGGGCGTTGGTCGTATAAAAGCCCCTTCGTCAACGAGTTGGTCGTGATCAAATTACTGGACACAGGTTAGAGATGCTTCACCTTCCACATGTTTCTTGTACTCACCTGGGGAGGACCGGCGGGTCCGGCGGGTCCGGGAGGGCCGGGAGGTCCCTGAGGACCAGGAGCAAGTCCACCAAAGTGCTGAGGGCCGTAGTTACCGGGGCCGTGGCTGGGCATTCCCATGTAGTGGGGAGGGGGAGGCGCAGGACGGTAGGGAGTACCGACACCAGAGTTGTTCTGCGATCGGCCCCAGCTCAGGCGGACGCGGGAGTTGCCAATGGGGTAACCCTGCATCTGGTTGATGGCCATCTCGGCGGCGTGACGGTGGACGAACTGGACGAAGCCGCAACCCTTGCCAGGAGGGATCTTGACATACGTGATCTCACCGAAACCCTGGAAGAAGGACCGGAGCTCGTCCTCAGTGACGTAGCCGGAAAGACCACCAACGAAGACGGTGGTGTTGTTGGGATCGGTGAACTGGTTCATCTGGGTAGCGGGGTTGAAACCACCGTAGAAGCCCTGGCCTCCGTTCCACATCTGCTGCTGGGGCATGACGCCGCCGCCCATCATGGGACCGTTGTGCTGGCCATGGCCAAAGCCGTGGTTGCCACGGTTCTTGGGAGTGGCGGTAGAGATGCGCATGGGTCGGTTACCGCAGTAGACGCCCTGCATCTCAACGAGAGCCCGCTGCTGATCGTTCTCGTCGGAGAAGCGGACGAATCCGTAGCCGCGGCTCTGACCGGACATGGCATCCGTCATGATCTTGGCGGACTTGCAGGAGGGGAAACGGGCCTGGAACAGGGAGACCAAAACGTATTCGTTGACTTCAGGGCCGAGGTCGCCAACGAAAATGCTGTACTCGGGGCCACGATCGTCCCTAGAGATCCGCGTTAGCAATATTCAAGTCTGTCAGGATTTAAAATCATACCGGCGGTCAACGAGCCCACCACCAGAGGCCCAGTTCAGCTTGAATTGACGAGAGCTGTTGGGAACAGGGGTGCCGTTCAGGCCAAGGGCCTTGGTAGCAGCGTCGGGAGACTGGAACTCGACGAAGCAGTAGCCAGCGTTGCCCGAGTTCTTGTCACGGATAACCTTAACATTGACGGTTTCACCGGCGGCCGACAGGAAGACACCCTTGATGAAGTTCTCATCCATCCAGGGCTCGAGCTCTCCCATCCTATTCTTCAGTGAGCCATGCTGATCCTACAAGCCAAGTCATGTTTCAACGTACCAGAGAGTCGTCTTAGGAGGCTCCTGGCCGGCGCCCGGTGGAGGGGCAACGGCTCCCATGTCGGGGTTAGGAGGGGTACCGTTGGAGAACGACATTTGGTTAGCAGGAGCGCCACCATTGGCCGGGACGCCAGAGAAAGGAGTGTTGAGAGGGTCCATTTCGGGCTGAATAGTATGTTAACCACAGTTGATCATCAGTCGGGGATTGGCCACAGAGCTAGTAACCTGCGGCGTTCGGGGAGTCGCGGCCGTTGGCTCGTAGGAGTGTGGGTGCGCGACGTGCCGATAGTCGAGGGTAGCTCAGGTGGTCGAAGATGCACGTACCGGTGTCGAGAATAGCTCAGATGATCAAAGATGCGAGAGCGAAAGGTGCGATTCTGTGGTGGTTAGCACACCTGGCTGTAGTTTGCGCCCAGAGATTCGACCTACTAGAAGACGTCGCGAAGCTGAGAAGAGCAAGGCAACAAAGAAAGGAAGCTAAGAACAGGCGAATTAGCAATCTGTACCCGTCTCGATACGAGAAAGCGCATCAAGCCAGGGCACCGGCTATGCGAAGTGGTGATGTGAGAAGGAAAAAGCAGGTGGGGAAAAGTGAGGCGGGACAAGGTCAAACAAAGCCGACACTTTGCGGTTCATCCAGAGCCAGAGCCAGAGCCAAAGCCAAAGCCAGAGCGAGAGCAAGAGCAAGAGAAGGATGCTGAGGATATGTTGGACAGTGCTGACAGTGCCCGCCAGAGGCGCTGGCGCGACAGTGATTGGTGAATCAGCAACAGGAAACCATCCCGCCCAGGGAAAATCCCATGTCGGTAGGGTTTGGAAAGTCCGCGAGTCACTGGACCTTGAAAATCCATCGCCAGGTTTGTTGATGTCTTATCCGGTGGAGGATTCGACCATCAGCTCCTCCGAGGGCCGCATTGTCCGATGGCTCGACGGCTTTGGGGGATAAGCATCGCAAATCAAGCAATCACTTACCGTGCGTGATAAAACTCGTACACGTCGTAAACACAAGTCGTAGAAGAGCTAGAAGAGGCCTATCAGCAATTGCTCTGTCAAGTCGATTGCGAGAACAAAAAGGTGTCAAGAAGCATGCGCATGCGGTGGGAGGGAAGATGTCGAGTTGGGAGGCGCTCTTGCTGCGACTCGGAAGTGAATCCTTTTAAGTAACTCGGCTCCTGCCTCTTCCACAACGTCACCTCAAGCAGCGTGACAGCTCTCCAACAATTATGCTGGCGCAGAAGACAGATCTTGGGGCTTAACCTGTGTCATGCTGCATAACGATTGTCTGCCACTCAATACCGATGACTCAGGTACCCGTGATCTCGAACCTTCAAGAAAAGAAGAATACCCCCAGCCGTCACATCAAAGGGGGTTAAATCGAATGGAAAGAGGGGTCTGCCGCTTACCGTCGAGGAATCGAGTGTACCGAAAACGAGCACAACGAAGTCAGTCGCTATATTTGGATCGTAAGACCTTGATCGCCGAGTTAGCACAGGTATTTAGAACCAGCGACGTCGGCGAGAATCAATACCCGACTTCGCCACCAAAAAGCTTGCCTACCTTCACGCCGAGTCTATTCCCAAAGGGTAGAATCTGCAAATGAAACCGGGATGTGGGAACGAATTGGAAAAAGACTAATGTCCAGACCCAAGACCAAGACTCCGAAAAGTAGTCGTACAGATGTGAATCAAGAGTCTCTCAGACGCCGTCACGCCGGTACTAGCAATGAAATGCTTTCGAGTGATTGAGGTGCAAAACGCGAAATCGTCGTTCTCACACGGGTTGATACGCTTTACCAGAAATTCCAAAGGAATGTGGTAAGATAGCTGCAAACGTTCCCGAAATGAGCTGAACCTGTTGTTGCATGTTAGCACTATGCCCGGGGATTGGTCAAATTGCCGCCGTCCAGGTTGGGCATGGCAAGTGGCTTTGGAGGTGCTGATGGAGGCCGTGATATGGTTCCGGTTTTGGGCTGAATGCAGCAGAGTGTGGTGACTGGTTCGCCAGGAGCCTCAGGGTCCAGTCCCACCAGCCACGGGCAAATGGGATTGCGAGGTCCCGCGACTCCAATTCAACCCGGGTCCTCGAGGGAGCCTTTCAAGGAGGAACAAGGTCGGGACTCATCAGGTAGCGATACTGGGCGCAGGATGCCCAATCTCCAGACTTTCACCAGGTGGAATAACACCGAACCAAGCGGGGTGGTTGTGAGTTTGCGCCTTCGACGTCTAACAGTATGCTCCGAGCCCGAGCAATGCGCTTGATGCCCATCGTTCCACTATGCCGTTCGGGTTTCGAGGACGTTTCTTTCCAAGCAGTCGACTTCTGGCGCATCCTGGGAGGCCCACGGAGAGGTTCGGCGCATTTGTATTGATTTCTGGAAAGATGCCGATGGCCATGACGTTTTGGCTTGACAAAGGTGCGAGAAAGGTCGTCGCATAGTGCTGGGCCATGCGACGGTGGTGCGAATCTCGAGAGTGACGAAGCGAGAATGCGACAAATAGAAGAGGTTGCGCATCTAGCGCAAAGACGGACCGAAGCGCGCGATCGAGGTCGGGATAGGCGTTGCGGGTAGGCGATCACAGTCGAAGTGTGCCCGCGATGTAGCAAAACCAACGCTCAATGCAAGTGGAGCGGGGCTGCGATTCATCAAGGTCGATGCCTCGATGGACTCATCAATTCCAAAGGATGCTCCGGGCGGTTACGGACTCGGCCGTTTTGATAACGTTCGCATCGTTCGTCATGGCGCGCGTAGTTGGCAAGATGATGCCAGACTCTCTCGATCTCACAGGCCTCCACCAAACCACAATCGCCAACCACAAACACACAATACAATGCAGGGAATCGACGGACAAAGGGGCGACGAAGAAATGCATACTCACTTTTAGGCGCCAACAAAAACAACAGTAACTGTCACAGCCAACTTTCCGAAACACGCGCAAGGGAAGAGCCGTGAAAACCGTGATGAGGACAAAGATGGAGGAGGGGAAGGAATCAGAAGGAGAGTCGTGGGATGAGTCGTAATGCGGGAGACGGCAAAGAAAAAAAGGCAAGAGCTTTTTTTTCTTAACCTTGCCTTGTTTGGGCCTTGGTCTTGGGAACAATCGGGGGCACGCGGGGACGAGGGTAGGGGAAAATTATCGACCAGGGGGTGTGGGCTGCCGTATCCGCCGACAAGGGGATCTTGGATCTTGGTGTGGGCGTGCTAAGGGTGGCACTGAAACAAGGCGACGGACGAATGACGCTGTGAAGTCGCTGGGCGAGTGACGGAGCGGCTGCAGGGCGTGCGGAATCCAGATGAGATGGATGATGGCAACGGTAGGTAGCGCAGAGTAGCGCACGCAGCGTGGACCTGGGCAAGCAGGCGCAGCAACGGAGACTCCGTAACCCGACCGACGCGGACAAAGCGTTTGGCGACCGAGAAGAACTTGGCAGCGCAGTAGTAGACAAGAAGCAATACACAGGGACGACGACGACGGCGGGAATGACGACGGAGACAGCGACAGCGACGACGACCAAGGATGCGATTGCTTTTGGAAGCAGCAGATTTTTTACGACAGGTCAGGCAGACAGGCAGGCAGACAAGGCACTGGAGGAGAAAAAGGAAACAGCGCCAGCGACAAGAGAGGGGGCAAGGGCCAGGAAGAGGGCTTTTTGGAGAACGAAACGCACAACATCGAATTACTTTTCCAGTGGAGGGGAAGCCCCGACGAGGAGGCTCACTGCCTGTGAAGATGGTGGTGGGAGGGCGCAAGAGTGCCCTGAGGGTGGGCGTGTCTCGAGAAAAGTGTGTGTCGCCATGTGGAGAGAATGGAAGGGAGGAGAAGGAGAAGGACACGACGAGAGCTGTGGGCCCTGCCCTAGCTGCTTCTCACTCCTCGTAGACTCGGTCGCACAGTATCGAAACTTGATGCATCCGGCAGCTTCAGTCCCAGCGCGAGAGCCGGCTCCCATGCCATGTCACGGCGAGTGCGATGGTCAGAGAGCGCCGACGAAGCACCAAAAATAAGCCCATCCTCATCTCATCACCAGTGGCCCGGGACCGCAGAGCGATCGATGGGGGATCCCGGTCGTTTCTTCACTATGCCGGCACAGTCCGTACCAAGTACCGTGGACGGAGCGACACCAGGTTTGGGGCAGGCTGAGAACGGGTGGGCATCAGCCATGGAAGCTTTTGGTGTGCCTGCTGCGCTGAAAAGGCCTGCCCTGTGGGCTCGAGAAACCAGGGCTATCCCCGACGGCGGGCGTGCCACTATCGCTACAATCCCTTGTGCCCAAGTCCAAGTCCAGCAAAATCAAGTCAGCGCCGGGCACCGTTTGGACTGACGGGCATCCAGACGCTGAACACTGGGTGCTGGATCCGGACGGAGCTGGGCGAGACGAACTAGCCGTATTGTACCCCTGTGCGCAGCCCTGCTCGAGGTGGATCATGAAATCATAGGGCATCTGGAGCACTGGCGGATGGATTGATTGATCGAGAGGGCAACCCGATCTAGGCAAGGACGCAACCGGCGATAGTCGACCAACGGCAGCGAACCGGCAAGGGCCTGCTCACCACTCACTTTGTCCACTGATCCTCCAGTTAAAAAGGCCGGCGGCAGCAAGGAGGGTAGCTTGCAGCAATGATTTGTCGGATCGACAACACCAACGTGAGGCCTGAATGACATCGAGACAGATGCAACTGGCCTCTTTTCACAGCTGCGGCTCGTAAAGTTGGACCTGGGCAGCGCGGGTGCGTGGAATGACGGGGAGTCTAGGGCGTCTTCCCGTCATTCTCTGGTCAGTCGTGCGGACTAAGTGCGGGAATGTGCGCAACCAAAAGGTAGCGACACTGTCTCAGCTCTTCATTTGACTGAGCATTTCCTGGTCATCGTGGTCAATTCGTTTGCGATTCTTCATCACGGAAAGGGTCCAATGCCCGGGTGTCCGAGATTGCTGTCTCAACCACAAAATCTCTCCCTTGCTTCGCCTTGTGGGCAAGTCTCGTTGTGTCGGACCCTCGTCATTGCGACATGCTCCAGGAACAAGTAGAGGTCGACAGCTGAGGCGAAGAGTCGCGGCCAAGTTCTTTCTAGGTGTGCTACATACACATCATTGGCAGGACAATCAGCGTTGGCCAGGCTATGCTCAATTGCCTTGACCTGGTTCCTCGCCACTCTGTATATCAAGGGGGTTAGTGTTAAACACTCTTCAGACCAGATATACCCACAACGCTCTCATGCCTCTCAGGCTCGGCATCCTGTCAGATACCGGTAGGTTGCTGGCGAACTGTTGGCCCGTCTTGTCTCGCCTGGACCCTGCAACTCGAGACAACAGCTTGCGATAGCTGTTGGTCAACCAACCGTGCGAGCCTCCCTTCGTTCGCATGATAAATGCGAACCCCAAAGTACTGTCCAGTACTCGAGTTGCGTGCGGGCTGGTGATAAACCCTCCTTCACATGGTGTCAACTCAAACTGACAGTGTGGCGTGGGCCCAATCCCCATGCCGAAATGCCCTGCTCCCAGCAAGATCTCTGTACGCCGTTCATCGGCGCTAAGGCAAACGTGGAGGAAGACGACGTGCGCCGCACCAGGGTTCAACCATCCTCGTGATAGTTCATTTTTTGCTTCCCACCAACACAGGAATTGGTCACTTTCCAGGCCCTGTTGATTGCCCGCTTCCACGCCCGCGATTCGATGAAGCAAAGAACAACATTGGCTCCTCCACCCGTATGGATTTGGGACCGTCTCCTACCGAAGTGTGCCACTGCAGCACGCCGCCTCTATCGCCAGCTGAGCAGTCGGCAAATGGGGGGTTTTTCTAGGGCTCTGGACATTGTTGGTGGATCACTTGACGCATGAGAGATTATTTCTTACATCCACCTGCGACATCCCTCTGCACAGCCAAAGCGATGGCATCTTTCGAGCTCGCGGGTCAAGGTCCGGCTTCTCGCTATGTCCAATGAGGTTGGTGATGCTTATGCGCACAGGACGACGCGGGGCGTTCCCAATTGGAACGATTGCATAGCAATTTGCGGCCTGCGATAACTTCTCATTGTCATGACACCAGGCGTCTTGACAAGAGTGGAATATCGAGCTTCTTGAGTTCCGTCCAGAGTCTATGCGGTTTCTCGGCTTCATTACAACCCAGCACTACGGCCACTACTTTGATAGACACAGACGCCCTGACTACCAGCTCCCCAAGCTTTTGGGCTTCGGGTTTCTGTTCTCTAGCTGCATCCCGCATCCGTCAGGACCAGGGCCCTGGATACTGCTTGCAGATCGGCCAGTCCCTTGCAACGCTTCAGCTGGTCGAGCTCGGCCGCAGACCGATATGACGAATCGCAGGGCATACAAAACGGGTCACAATTTTGATTATCCAGCTCACACAGCATTGCCAAAGGCCAGAAGTGCAGTCAACTCAACGACTCCAAAACCGCGAGCTGTCTGGTCATCGCGTGGACATGGGACTGGTCAGACTTTACAAGTAGCATGAAGCCGATGGGATTTTTAGTCGTCCATGACACAACACTCGCATCATATCTGACAGGCCTTGTTAGCAAACATCTCCATGTTGCGCCAAGCGGGCGTGCCTTTATCGGTGCGGGGCGCCGTCATGGAAAAGCTACCGCGCTGTCATCCATGTCATCTCTGCCCTCGCAAAGACGTTGTTGGCTCCTCTTGTATCAAAGTGCGACAATATAATTCGAGGACTGTCGAGGGCATCAAGAAAAACGGACAGACGTTCCCCCCGTCTAGAGACAAGTTGCTAATACCGTCTCGGATTGAGGTCCCCTTTCGCCTGCCCGTCCTGCCCGTCCTGCCAATCTCGTCAACCGAAACAGGCGAGCACTGCCCCCGGTGCGATTACGAAGCGTTTGCATTCCTAAGATTAGCACTGCGATTGGGTGCAGTGAGGACAGGGTATCTTGATGCTAGCAGCTTGAGGTCATCAGTCAGTGGATTTTTTTCGGTATCCATACCGGAGAGGTTATCCTTGGTGCATCCTCATCAGCACCCATTTGATCTGCTTACAAAATGCCCAACCATATTGCCTAGCAAAAGTGAAAGGGTTCTGAATATAAATCAAGGTCTTTTTAACGATGATTTTTCCTCGCCCGACAATGTGCGTTGAAGAACCAGGTTCGCGGAGCATTCGGTAGTGGACCAAGCCAACCCGACGTTTCCGGGCGTAACCCTCTCGTGTACAAGGCCGATCTTACACTCAGTCAGTAGGAAGAACCTCAGAGCCGCATTCAGGACAAATAGGCTTCTGTGTCTCTTGAGCCATCTGGATTCGTTTCACTTTAACGAGGCGTGTTACTCTCTCTAACAGATCAGGAAACAACTGCCCAAGCTCAGTCAATGCATGTAACGTTGAGCAGTGCTGTCGCATGGTATTACTGCATGGGCCAGTAGCTAGCTACCTATTTCATGCTTGTTCTTTCAAGCGGACGATGGCTTGCGCCCATGTCCAACCTTGGGTAGCTGGAGCATATCATGCAGATTACTTTGCCTCCCAATATCAAAAGGCATGAATCCTAACTAAAATCATCAAGTCTACTAGGTTTCCAACCTACACCATGATAGCTAATATCCATTATCTTCAGCCTTCTAATCCATTCTCCTGGGATATCCGGAGCTCCATCACGTGATGTTACCGCTTAGTCATGTCCTTGCCTGCGTCACGACATGGTTGACTTGGAGATTGGACCAAAGCGCCAGGAACAACTCGTCATTTGGAGTTGCCTGCGCTGCGGGCTATTAGAAATTCAAGCTCCTAAATCGCCACAAGAAACTCTTCCTAAATTCATCTTCCAGCTCATATCCCCCGTGTTCTGCTTTTCTCGCATCTTTTAGCCCAGCCAAGCCGACACCGAGAGCATGGCTGCCCCCTCGTCCCAGGAGCGGGAGCTACAACTCCTGGACAAGGTGGAGTTGAAGATCCTAGCTGTTGCCAACAAGGAGCAGAAGCTTCATGAGCTCCTACAGCGCTATCTTGCGCCAACTCTTCTCAAGGCTGCCAGTGAACATGTCCCAGTCAGACGCAAAGTGAGCTACCCAGACCACCCCAGTAGTTACGCGTGCTGAACTTGTGCAGGTGCTTCAGATGTTTGCTATGCTTAAGACGTTCATTCAAGCTCCAGAGTATGGATACAATATCATCAGTTCAAGGAGAGCAAGCACTGATCAAGTCTAGGGTTGTCCTGCCCGTGGGAGCGCTTCTCGATCAGTACAAGGCCAACGACTCCTCGTTGGTCAAACAGCTCGATATCTCGGGCATCCAGCACAGCATAGAGCGTCTAGATGATCATGAGCGGAGAGAACTTATCCCCAAAGCTCTGAAAGGTTTTGCCAAAGATGAAGGTCAAGCTAGGGCTGGTCCCTTCTTCAACATCATCCTTCGCCTTCTCCTGGACGTCCGGATACCTCCCCGAGGCAGCAAGGATGATGAAAACTTTCGAGATTTCATCGGTCTCTCCGATGAGGCTGACGCAAAGTTTCTCGCCAACATGATCACCGTGTTCATTCGACTCCGGCCACCCCCATCAGGTGCAAACTGGGCAACAGCGAATCCTACCGTGTCCACCGAGGAACTCGTGTCTCTCGGCCTGGATAATCCGGAGTGGCAGAAGGTCATTGGACGGCTGTCCGAGGTGAAGCGCAAGCTTGTCGCGTTGCTCGCCAGTGGTGCCTTCACCGATCAGGAGAAGTTCCTGCCTACGCTCTATGCCGCATCTAATTTCGACAACAGAGTGGCATCCTCGGCTGAGGAAGTCCTCAAGAGAAGCTCCGTTTCTATGGAGGATGAGGCTCTCGTGCAGCGCCTATTCCAAGCGCACTCGGTATTACCAGCAGCATATCGAATCCGCATTCTCAACATGCTCTCCAAGTCGGAAATTTCAGCCACAATGTCGGATGACATTATGAATGTGGTCAAGCTCAACTTTGCAACACCAGCAGCGATGGACGATTCTTCAAGCCTGAGCCTGTATCCCAAGAGCGCGCTGGAGAAGTCCAGGCTTCACAGCGCTACATTCCAGTACCTTGCCTGGCTGGCCCGCGTTGGACCCTCACAGCACAAGTTTGTTATTGCTGCACCTGTCACCAACGCCATGGTTGACTTCATCGAGGCCAGCGGCTGGCCCATCCCGACGCAGACTTCAAATGACGATATTGCGCTTCGGTCCAAGGCATATGAGACGATTGGCGTGCTTGCCAAAAGCGCCGATATGCCCCTTATTGCCCGTGTAGGGCTTGCCGGCTGGCTCTTCCGGTCACTGTCGGAAGATCCTCACAACGATACGGTCGTTAACATTGACAGCGCTCTATCCAGCATGGCGACGTGTATTTCACCAATCGCTGGCAGTGCGTCCGCCACGCTGAAGGAGATGCTTCTACAGTACATGTCTCTGTCTGAAGACGCCCCGGCTTGTCGTAGTACGCGCCATGCCGTTGTCAAGTGGGCCAACCAGTGCCTTACATTCTCCGACGTTGTCGGCCGTTTCATCGACATTATTGCCATCGGAGCTCGTTCAGATGAGCGAAGCGATGTCATTGAGCAAGGCCAAAGAGGCCTTGATCCTTGGACCTACTATGCACATGTTGATAAGAGCCCCTCCCTCCCGGACTGGAAGGACATGGTGGTTGCCTTCTTTGGTTCTAGGATGAGCCCAGAGATTCGTACAGAATCACTATCTCCGCCTGACCTGGCTGAGGAATTCTCCCCCTTTGAGAATTTCCAGGGCTCTTGGAGAGGGGCTATTCCGGTTGCCCTGCGGTATTGCAGGAATATCATGTTCCTCACAGCTCTTGACGATTTCAAGGTTGAGCCTAACTGGGTGCAGGCTCTTGATGCTCGGGTCAAGACGGATATCAAGACGCGGGAAAAGATTCGTGCGTACCTGCATACGGTTGACAGCCGCTTTGTGACCTGGTACCTCAAGTCATGCCTCGATGGCATCCATCGCACCGACGTCCCTATCACAGAAGAGTGCATTCGATGCTTTGTCGATGTGGCTTCTCTCAGCCCCAACAGCGCCTTGAGCCCCCTGGTTGGTTTTGCTGATAACCTCTTACCTTTGATAAAGTCAAACAGCAGGGAGGTCCAGTCGCTTGCCGGCCGGGCCATGGGCATTCTTGTGTCGCATTTCTCCAACTCCCAAGACACAGTAAAGGCTTGCCTGAGGACTCTTACTGCGCCTCTCGAGCGTGCCCACGAAGCTTTTGGAGCCGACTTGAATGTTGCCGAGGGATGTCTGCTAGCATACAGCTACGTTTGCTCGCGGTGCGTCTACTATGGACAGCCTTTGCCATCGGATACCCAGTACCCTTTACGCTTCCTGGCAGGTGAACACATTCCATCATCCCTCTATGATGCTGCCCTCGAAGCATTCGCTCAGCTGTGGACCGCCGGCCTCGCAATTCCCCAGCGTGAGGGTGATGATTCTCTTGAGAAGGTGACCAAAAAGCTCGTCACCCAGGCAAAGACGGGCAATGAGAAGGCAATTACGGCGCTTGGAAGATTGGCTGCCGGTATTGAGGAAATCGACGAGGATGCAAGCATGGAGAGCAATGATGGCTGGTCCCATGGAGTCATCGGCGGCATTCTCAAGGAGCTCTTTGCACTTCACGAGATGAAGCAAGTCGAGATCCAGTTCACGGTGGGAGATGCCATCACCGCAACGCTCGCTCGATGGGATTCCGACTACGTTAAACTTACTCTTGACGTCGAGCCGCGTGCCTCTCTTGAGGGGCGCGGAGGATCACGAGGATCACGCCTCACTGCCGTCCTAAACAAGCTCTTTGCAGATGTCAAGGGCACGAAGCCGGCGCTGCTCAAGGCATCTGGCATCTGGCTCTTCTGCCTCGTGCAATACTGCTCACATCTAGACCAAGTCCAGTCCAGATTGCGGGAAGTCCAGGCCGCATTCATGAGGCTTCTCAGTGCACGGGACGAGCTCGTACAAGAGACAGCGTCTCGTGGCTTATCGTTGGTGTACGAGCGTGGTGATGCTGACCTGAAGAGCGCCCTAGTCAAGGACTTGGTATCTGCTTTCACTGGCTCTGGGACCCAGCTCAAGGTCGAGGGAGAAACAGAACTATTCGAACCAGGTGCTCTACCGACTGGGGAGGGTAATTCCATTACATCCTACAAGGACATCGTCAACCTGGCGAACGAGGTTGGCGATCAGAGACTTGTTTACAAGTTTATGTCGCTTGCTGCCAACGCCGCAACCTGGTCGACTCGATCAGCTTTCGGTCGCTTTGGATTGAGCAACATCCTCTCGGAATCGGAAGTCGACCCCAAGCTGTATCCCAAGCTTTACCGCTACCGGTTTGATCCTAACAAGAACGTCCAAAGGTCAATGGATGACATTTGGAAGGCCCTTGTCAAGGATTCCGGGTCAGTTGTCGACACGCACTTTGATGCCATCATGGATGACCTGCTGAAAAGCATCCTGGGTAGAGAGTGGCGTATGCGAGAGGCGAGCTGTGCTGCTATTTCCGACCTTATCCAGGGACAACCATTTCCCAAGTACGAAAAGTACTATCGCGACATCTGGATGGTGGCACTCAAGGTCCTAGACGACGTCAAGGGCAGTGTTAGAGAGGCGGCCTTGAAGCTCTGCATGGCTCTCTCGAATGGTCTTGTGCGACAACTTGAGGAGGGAAGCAATGGATCTGCTGCCGAAGCTATGATGAAGGAGGCGCTTCCGTTTCTTCTGTCAGACAAGGGCGTCGAGAGCTCAGTTAAGGAGGTCCAAATTTTTGCAACCATTACCGTCATTAAGATCACCAAGCAAGGAGGCAAGGCTCTACGACCATTCATTTCCGAGATGATACCTCAGCTCCTCGGACTACTCAGCTCGATTGAGCCTGACGCGATCAACTGGCATTACCAGAGAGCTGGTGAGGACAGTCGAGATCAGATCGACAAGCTGCGGTCCCAGATGGTGGACCAATCCCCCATCTCCGAGGCTATCGAGAATTCGCTCCGGTTCATCAACGCGGATGTCATGGCGCAGCTGGCGCCTCAACTCGAATCCTCGATTAAGAAGGCCATTGGCATGCCCACCAAAATTGGCTGCAGCCGAGTGTTGACAACGTTGTTCACGCGCCACACAAACGATGTGAAGTCTGTCAGTGGGCGATTCCTTCGGATCATGGAGAAGCAAGCGTTGGATAAGAACGACGAAGTCAGCCAAGCGTATGCTCGTGCTTCAGCGTACATCATTAGGGCAGCTCCAGAATCAGCCAAGAGTCGGTTCTGCCAACACGTCGTCGATGTGTACTTCCAAGCTGAGGAGGAGTCGCGCCGTCAAAAGATTGCAGATGTGATTGTGGCACTGGCCAAGGTCTCACCGGATCACTTTACTGCGCTAGAGACAAAGCTACTTCCATTCTCCTACCTGGGATCTCATGATACAGATGAGTATACCAGCAAGGTGTTCAAGGAGGTTTGGAGTCAGCATGCTGGAAGCAGTCGTACCGTCGTCCGCTACGTCCCAGAGATCGTCGCTCTGGTGGAAAGGTGCTTGGACACAGCGCAATGGGCGCTCCGACATGGCGGAGCCTTTACGGTAGCAGCAATGGTGGCGGATGTTGCGAGTGCCAGTGACGCTAGCGGCCAGATCAGCGATGCCAACTTGGCCAAGATCTGGCCTGTCTTCGACAAGACTCTGGCTCTCAAGACCTTCCCGGGCAAAGAGAAGCTGCTCGAATCCTTTCCGAAGTTTGTTGAAAAGGGACGGGCCTTGTGGACGACGGACTCGAAGATTGCGGCGCAGATGAAGAAGATTGCGTTGCGAGAAGCCAAGCGAAACAATGACGAATATCGCGTCCCTGCTTTCCGCTGCCTATGGAAATTCGCCAAGGCCAGGGACGATCTCGATCTCCTCGATGAGATTGCCGAGATTGTGACGCCGCACCTTGAAGAGCTGGGAGATGAGAACAAGATGGATGTTGATTCAAAGGAAGAGCTGGTGGAAAAGACGGCTTCAAATGGCCTCGAGGCTATCGTCCGGGGATACAGCCGTGCCAACATGAAGCAGAATTCCCTCGCAGTACTCAACAAGATCATGAGTATTCTCAAGCCTCATCTGTCAAGCCCAAAGTTCGCCTCAATCAAACGCCAAGTCTGGTATGAGTGCGTCCGCGACTTGATGGAAGACGCCACATCTCTTTCTTCATCAGAAAACGACGAGGAGGGCGTTGCGCTCGCGTATCTCCTGAGCCTGGACATGGACCTGGTCGACACGGGCACAGAGACACAGAGGGTCATGAGGGCCAAGGCTATCGGCGCTACTCTAAAGGCCAAGGCAAGAGGTGTGTTTGGGCAGGCTGGTCCCGACTGGGATCAGTTGAGGGACATGGTAAGAAAAGCGCTGGAAGCAGAGCGATCGTTGGAGGTTCAGAAGGTGTTGAAGGAAATTCTTATTGGATTAGAGTAGAAGGTAGACGAAGGATTGGTGGATAGAAGAGGGTAGCGAATCACATAGCGTAGGTGCTGTTATAAAATTAACGAGGCAGTTTCACTATTTCTGGTCTTTTAACTATGAATTCACTTGATTACAGTAACTAACTGTATGGGAGCGAGTGATTTTCTTCGGCCAACCTTGATTCAGATTTAGATGTTCATGATGCAGCCGCCCCCAGATCTCAGAGTGAAAGTCTAGGGTAGCCCAAAGCAACACGTTCACTCTATTCCCGTCGCGTCATCGATTTTCCGCCACCGCTCAATCGCCCCTGGGAATTTGCCCCTCCATCCCACCGAGACCACTGAAAGCACTAAACAAACCCCACTGGCCCAGTTGCGTCACTGTGGTTGGGTGCCTGCCCATCTTTTGATGTCTGTGCTTCACTTTGGATTCGCTTTCATCTCGACACTTCCGCCTCACCAACCGTCCTGTCACTGGCCAAAGATGCACCCTTGACTGCGCGAGCAAGGCCGCCTTTGACTCTGACGCGTTTAGAAGTTGCGAGCTGAATCAGCCATCAACCGAAAGGGTGCCCACTCTTGTCAAGCATCCTCCTACTTCCCCGCCGTTTGCGTAGCGGGGCATCGACTTCGCTTCGACTTGAGAGCTTCACCGAACCTTACGATATTGCACCGAGAACTTTACCACGACTGCCTTTTCACGCTCTAGCACCTTGACGATTACAAGACACCCGAACTCTCCTCTCCCATACACCGCGGAGAAAAACACCGACAACCACCGCTGTGCTGGGAGCGTCGCCGATCATGGACGACAACATCTCCACCTTTATCGCCATCACGGGCGCAAACGCCGATGTCGCCCGCAGCTTCCTCGAGATGACTGCGGGCAACTTTGAGCGTGCCATCGAACTCTTTTACGAGAACCCTGACCTTGCTTCCGGCGTGGGAGCTGATCTTTCAGCGAACACTGCATCAACGAACCAGCCCGCGCCCGCGCCCGCGCCCGCACCTGCCCGAGGCAACATTGGGAGACAAGACTCGGATGGCATCATTCATATCGATAGTGATGAAGATGAGGATATGCAGTTTGACGAGGATAGCGACCGTGAGGAGGAGAACCAGCGAGCCGCGGCCGCTCAGGCGGCAGCTCTAGCACAAGAGGAGGAGGACATGGCTATGGCCAAGCGGTTGCAGGAGGAGCTCTACCAAGAAAATCACGGTTCTGGATCCGGGGGCGCAGGCGATGTGAGAGCACCCATTGCGCGGACCACCGAAACGCTCGTGGCTCCTGGTTGGGGCGGTGGCGAGCACGATGATGGAATGGAAGCAGCTTTCCTGGAGGAGCTGCGACGGCGGCGACAGCAGGCGGCGAACGCATGTAAGTGCAGGACCTGGACTTTAAACCCGGTATTCTACTGACACGAACAATACAGCCCGCACTGGCGGACCATTTTCGCAGCAAATATGGGGCGATCCCGAGCACCGTCATACTCAGTCGACCGAGAATGGCACCCACGCGAGACGGCTCGAGGACCTGTTCCGGCCCCCATACGATCTTATGGCGCACATGACCTGGGACGAGGCCCGTACGCTTGGCAAGGAAGACAAGAAATGGATCATGGTTAATCTCCAGGATATGAACGACTTCAACTGCCAAGCCTTGAACCGGGACATTTGGAAGGACAAGGCTGTCAAGGACTTGATTTCGGAAAACTTCATTTTCTTGCAGTACGACAAGGACTTTCCTGATGCTGAAGAGTTTATCACTTTTTACTTCCCTAATCAATCCCACGAGAATCCCGACAACTACCCTCACATCTCCATTATCGACCCCCGAACTGGCGAACAGGTCAAGATCTGGAGCGGTAGGCCATTCCCCAGCGCCGGGGATTTTCACGCCGAGGTTGCCGAGTTTTTGGATCGGTACAGCTTGGCTGCCAACAGCAAGAACCCGGTGGCCAAGTCGACGGCTCGGAAGCCAAAGCATGTGGATGTCGAGCGCATGACGGAGGAGGAGATGCTGGAAATGGCCCTGAGAAACAGCTTGGAGGGTGCCTCTGGAAGCCAAGGATCGAGTTCGACATCAAATGTTCACGACCCCGATGCCCTGACAAAGTCACCAGGACCAGCGGATGTTGGCAAGGGCAAGGAGCCTGAGGAGCCAGTTGAGCAGAACCCTTGGGCTCTGATTTCGAGCACAAACCCACACACGGAGCCAGAGAACAACCCTGCTACCACCACTCGCATCCAGTTCCGACATCCCACTGGTCGTGTTATCCGACGATTCAACCTCCAAGATTCAGTGCGTCGGATTTACGAATGGCTCAAGGCCGAGCCTCTGGAGGGCAAGGATGGAATCGAGTTTGAGCTCAAGAAGATGCCCCAGGGTCAGGATCTCCTGGAGAGCCTGGACGCGACCATCGCAGACACTGGGCTGAAGCAGGGAACAGTAATGATCGAGTTCATCGAGGACTGAGGCTGACGTTTTTTCCTTCTTGATGCGAGAATGATTTCGTCCTTTCACAAGGCCATGCATGGACCACAGCAGGCATTTGCAGATAGATCAGTATCGGCCAGAGGTGCAGGCATGTTCTGACTCCTTCTGGGGGGCATCTTATTGGGATTGTTTTACGGTATTACCATACGGAGATTGGGTTGGGAGGCTCATGTCGTTAGATAGTTTTGCTCTCATGATTCAGCGGCGACGGGAACCAAGGACGAGGCGGATGGTAGCTAGGCAATGAAAAACGAGCATGATCGACTCGATGTTGACCTAATGAAGCTGTTCTCGGTAGCCAACCGTTTGAGTGATGTTTGTGTGATGCATGTTTGGAGCGTACAAGCCAACCAGAAGATAATCTCCCGCAGCCAACGAATGGCCGAGACTCAGCTTCAGCCTCAAATCTTGAGTAATTTCCCTCGTCAGCTTGGGCCTCTCGAATCTTGTGGCCCTATCTGTTGGAGGTGAGATGATGCACAAAGGTGCTAGTCTGAGCGGCGTCGTCCAATCGCAGAGAGTCAAAACGGTCCGTCGAGGTGTTTCAGCATGAATAAGAGGGCGACCAATCAGATGTCCCAACTTGGCGGAGAGTCAGATGCAAAGGTTCTCTGACAAATGTTTTCTTCATGCAGAGAATGAGTTGTACCCAACGCAGCTTGGCATCCATGGAAACCTGCCTGGAGCATGAACTGAGGCTGAGCTGGAGATGGAGATGGAGGCCAGTGCGGGGGAGATTTCCAGCGATTCAGCGGCGGCCCCTCCGTGTGGGCTTGCATCAACAGGCGCTGCTAATGGCCGATGACAGGGGCCGCTCGCTGACCCCCTCCCGCTTCGAGGTCGCACCAGGAACGGCCGTGAGCAGAAGTTGGTGGATGGGATGGAAGGCGCGGTTAGGTAGTAACTTGCTTCCTCAGCAACCCCACCTCACCTCTGCCTGTGCTGCCATGGATCCGATGTAAACACCCAGCAGCGACCAGCCGTTTCACAGTGGGAAGGTGCTTCTGCTTCTCTAGCTCAATTTAGCTTATTACTGCCAGGTTAGGTAGCTTGCGCACCGCAGGCGGGGATTGGCTCTCGTTTCGAGCTGAATGCCCAGGCGCCCGAGTTTTTTCTTCCTCCTGGAACAATCAATCTCCCTTCCAATTCTTTTTATCCTTTCTTCTCCTTCTTAGCATCGCTCTTTCCCCTCCCCTTTATTCTCCCTTGACAGAACCTGTGAGACTGTTTGCTGTTTACGACAGGCACATGATCCGAGACATAGGACGGCGCCTCTTTTTTTTGGTGGGGTTAGAAATCGACACCGCCAACTACCAATATCCCACCTCCCAGCTCGACTCGATTAAAACTCGGCACCCTCCTTCGATAGCGCCTGCGGTGTGAAGCTCGAGACGTCGTCATCTGCTCCGAGAAAGCGATTCAGTTCGAGCGGCAAGCGAGCCAGCGATCAGCACACGAGAGGGCTGTAAGCGCCCAGAGGAAGTCGACGTGGGACAGGCATATTATCACGGCCCAAGGCGAACCACTTGTACACCGGCCGAAGCGCACGATGGCAGACCACGAGAGGGACATGGACGAGGGGAATGAGGCGCTCGACCCGGAGCTTCTCTACTCCAAGGAATACTGCATTGGTTAGTCTGGATATGGTCCTTTTATGGGCAATATCAGGCCTCGTGGACGCCGTGAAGGACCCCCACTGACATTTCCCAGGTGGTGGCAGTTTTGGCAAGGTCTACAAAGGGTATACAAAACTCTGCATTCTGGTATCTTGATCTGTGAGCTGATAACCCCCCGCAGAGTTGACAAACGCACCGGTCAGGCAGTCGCGATCAAAGTTATTGACATAGAGAGCGCTGAGGACGAGGTGGAGGATATTATCCAGGAGATCGCCATTCTGTCTGAGCTGCAATCCCCCTATGTCACCAAGTACTATGGGTCCTATGCAAAAGGCGCCGAGCTATGGATCGTCATGGAGTTTTGCTCCGGTGGGAGCTGCGCCGACCTGATGAAGCCAGGGCTGATCGGAGAGGACTACATCGCCATCATTGTGCGGGAGCTATTGCTGGGGCTGGACTATCTCCACACAGACAAGAAGCTGCACCGCGATGTCAAGGGTGAGTTGGGTCGAGTTTATGTGGCATGCGGGACTGACAGTCTTGACAGCTGCCAACGTACTGCTCAGCAGCAACGGGCAGGTCAAGCTCGCCGACTTTGGCGTCTCGGGACAGCTCTCCGCAACCATGACCAAGAAGAACACGTTTGTCGGCACTCCCTTCTGGATGGCTCCGGAGGTTATTAAACAATCCGGATACGACCACAAGGCTGACATCTGGTCCCTCGGCATCACGGCCCTCGAACTGGCCAACGGCGAACCACCCTACGCCGATATTCACCCCATGAAGGTCCTCTTTCTCATCCCAAAGAACCCACCCCCGCGACTCGAAGGCAACTTCACCAAGGCCTTTAAGGAGTTTATCGAGCTATGCCTCCAGCGAGACCCCAAGGAGCGGCCAACAGCGAAGGACCTGCTCCGGCACCCGTTTATTAGACGAGCAAAGCGGACAACCTACCTAACCGAGCTCATCGAGAGACATACTCGATGGGCGGCCACACACAAGAACGATGAGGAGGAGAACTGGGATTCTAACCCCGGCCGAGCCCCGGCCGAGCGCGAGCGGGTAGATGAAGATATGTGGGACTTTGGCACCGTGAGACTCATTGGTGATCGTGGGGGCATTGTCAACCGACCCAGTCTCAATCCTTTGGACGAGAGCGCAACAAATGCGAGATCTTCGCGGTCACTGGAACCCGCTGACGACTACGGTGAGCGGCGACGTGAGGGAAGCCCGACCAAGGTGAAGGACTTTGCGTTTGAACCAAGCGAGACTGTCAAGGCGCCGAATCCGGGCTCCAGACAGTCCAGTCCTCAGCGCAAGGCTGTACCACTGCAACAACCACAGTATCAGCAACCTCTGCCATCTCCTACCAGAGTACCACTTCCTCAGAGCCCGATGAAGCAGCTACCAAGAGACAACAACGAAACGCCGCGAGCACCACGGCCGATGCCACCCCTACCAGTGGAGCAGTCGCCAGACTACGATCGTGAACTACAAAGCCAGCTTCAGCGTGATTTGGGCAAACTCAACCTGAACCTCGAGGGTAAGGCGAGCCCCCAGTTGTCATCATCGCAATGGCCAGTACCACCCACTCCGCCAGCACACCAAGGCGGACCACGGCCAATGCCCTCCAAGGTGACGCAGATAAGCCTGCCAGAAATACCACCATACAGGGGTAGAACGCCTTCATCACAGCAGACCCCCTCTCCACAACAGACACCTGCGCAGCGACTTCCCACACATGTGGCAGTTCCAGCAGTAGCGCAGTGCCCTCGACCACTTTCCTCCAAGGCCCAGTCACCAGCCCTCCCCGAGTTTGCGACGGCCCCATCATCATTCCCTGCGCCGGGGCCAGCCAACCCGAACGGCGATCTGGATGCCCTTCACGATGTCATCTTCCCCGCGTTGGAGGAGGCCCTGAAGCGACGACAGATCAACCTTCAGCAGATGCACGGGCCATCACAATACCCGGCGCAAGGGACACCTCAGCAAGAACGAGCCGAGGCGGCGCACGAAAAGGTGCGGAGATTGGTGTATAAACTGGCATATGTCTGTAAGGAGATTGATCACTACGACAAGGCCGAGCCTGTAGGCATGGGCCGAGAGGCCGGAAGTTTCCTTGAAGGTCTCCTCGAGGAGATCTTGGTGAGAGTGGAGCCATTGGATGAGGACGAGGAAGTTCAAGCTTGAGGGCGTGTACTTGTTGATGTCAGGGGTGAGAAGAGCGTGTGAAGAAGAATTTGAAGGTCATTTTGGAGTTCTGGTCTGACATTGTATATGGCATGAAGGGGGAGTATGAGCCGGCCGGTTGAAGGACAAAAAGGATGGACCGGGAAGCTGGGATGAGTGTATCAAAGAGGGACAAGGCATGGCGAGGCAAAGACAGCGTGGATCAATGGTTGGACTTGTGCTTAGACAGAAGAAACCGAGCGGTTTGATTGCTTTTATGATGGACGAAATGGAATAGACATGTTATGCTGTTGCTTGTCTGGGAGATGGTGGTTAGGCGGCTGTTGGTGGAGCATGTGGCATGGGATGAGGGGGACAAGATGGAGATGCTCCACATGCAACGATTCAGCGTGAGTAGAAACCATGATGGCGCCGTGACACGACCGAGGAAGATGTTTATTGATTTGGAGTTGGGCGGTTGAATGCGGAAGCCGGGGTGCGCCAATTGACACCAATACAGATGTAGAAGCGATTGTTTACAGCTGTTGTCTCTTGGCTTTGGTGCTGGCCTGAAGCTGTGACGTCGTTGGAATTTGCATGGAAGGTCTGGAGTTTTGAAAGGCGGTCTCGGTCTAGATTTAATCTAAACTCGAAAGAGCAATAAATCTGATGGCCCGACCCGGCCTCGCCGAGAAGCCGGCCCCTCATGCTGCCCGTACAGGCTTAGAGCATCGGGCTGGGCGGCCCACTGTTCGCCGGGCAGCTCGGAACAAGCAGTCGCTCTCCGCTCGGAAAAAGGGCGGCGGCCGAACAGAGAAAAAAAAAAGTCTCGGTAATGGGGGCCTGGGAAGCTCGGCCAATGCGACACCAATGGCAGGGCAAAAGAGCCCATGGGAACCTTGGGCAACGGGAAACGGGCCATGCGCGATTTGAACTTTTTCTCTCTTTATTTTTTGCCCTGAAACCTTTGACTTCCTTCATCCTCCTTCTCTCTATCTCCTGCTCGCGTGCGGCCGCGGTTTAATTCCTCCTCTTCTTCGCCCTTCTCCCTCCTCAAGAAAGCTCTCCCCTCCATCTTCCATCCGCAACCGTCATCATGTTGTCGCGAGGATCTGTTCGATCGGCCCAGGTACGTCTTGTCTTTTTCTTTTAGATGCGGTCATGGCAAACCTGGATCTTGGGGTAGTTGGCAGAGATTGTCTGCTGGAGGGGCTTGTGAAGCAAAAATGGTGACGGCATGGTGAATTGCATCATGTCATGATCATCACAGCCGCGGTTAGGGCAACACAACAAGATGAGGCGGGCTTGGATCACAAGAAGAGCTGGAAATGCCATGACTGCGACATGGGAGCTCATGATATGGGATAAACGCAATTGAGTAGTTTGCTAACGTGCTTCTTCTCTACAGCTGCTGCGCGGCGTGGCCCAACAACCCCAGCTCGCCCGATCCTTCGCCACCGTCCAGTCCGACATCTTCAAGCCCGCCAAGTTCGGCGGCAAGTACACCGTCACCCTCATCCCCGGTGACGGTATCGGTACCGAGGTCGCCGAGTCGGTCAAGACCGTCTTCAAGGCCGACAACGTGCCCGTCGAGTGGGAGCAGGTCGAGGTGTCGGGCCTCGAGGGCGCCGGCCGCACCGAGGATGCCTTCCGCGAGTCGGTGGCCTCGCTCAAGCGCAACAAGCTCGGCCTCAAGGGCATCCTGCACACCCCCATCAGCCGATCCGGACACCAGAGCTTCAACGTGGCCATGCGCCAGGAGCTCGACATCTACGCCAGCATCAGCCTGATCAAGAACATCCCCGGCTACGAGACCCGCCACAAGGACGTCGACCTGTGCATCATCCGCGAGAACACCGAGGGCGAGTACTCTGGCCTCGAGCACCAGAGCGTCCCCGGCGTCGTCGAGTCGCTCAAGATCATCACCCGCGCAAAGTCGGAGCGCATCGCCAAGTTTGCCTTCAGCTTTGCCCTCGCCAACGGCCGCTCCAAGGTCACCTGCATCCACAAGGCCAACATCATGAAGCTGGCCGACGGCCTGTTCCGCAGCACCTTCCACCAGGTCGCCAAGGACTACCCTACCCTCGAGGTCAACGACATGATTGTCGACAACGCCTCCATGCAGGCTGTCTCGCGACCCCAGCAGTTCGACGTCATGGTCATGCCCAACCTTTACGGCGGTATCCTGTCCAACATTGGCGCTGCCCTTGTTGGTGGTCCCGGTATCGTCCCCGGCTGCAACATGGGCCGTGAGGTCGCCGTCTTCGAGCCCGGTTGCCGTCACGTCGGGCTCGACATCAAGGGCAAGGACCAGGCCAACCCTACCGCTATGCTCCTGTCCGGCAGCATGCTGCTGCGACACCTCGGCCTCGATGAGCATGCTAACCGCATCTCCAAGGCCACCTACGCCGTCATCGCCGAGGGGTAAGTTTGTCCGTGTCACGTTGTATCGACAAAGCTAACTCTCCAACAGCAAGGTCCGCACCCCCGATATGGGAGGCTCTTCCACCACCCACGAGTTCACCAAGGCCATCCTCGACAAGCTCGAGACTGTTTAAATAAGCAAATTTTGTGATATCCCCGGCCGAAACAACCTACCTACCAAACCAACGCATGTTTCCCTTTTTTTAAACTGCATTTTTCGTTACTACCCGTCCGTCGCGGGGCAAACAAGGAAGAAAGGAACCACCTATTTACAACCGACACTCGATCGAATATTAGACCTAGGAACGACCCGAGGGGAAAGGGCTCTGGCGGCATTTAGGCGTTCCGAGAGAGAAGGGGAGGTGTTTCTGTGGGGTGTTGGCGGCGACGCAGAGGAAGAAGAGGATAGCTGTTCGACTACCGCTGAGAGAGCGAGCGCGAAAGGGGGAGGTTGTACGTGTAACATGACCTTGATAGCAGTGGAATTGATATACAAATCCAATTGATTCATGACTCCTCTCTCTCTACTCTTCTTGCTAGGGATATGCTGAAGTGAGGGCGCAAGGCTGATCCTGGGCTGCTCAGCGTCAGCAAGCCAGCTCTGCATCCATGGCGTCTAGACTCTTTGTTCTAAACTCTTTTGCGCGCATTCTCTTCGGGCTTGGCTTTGATTGCAACATGGCATCCATCGCGGAGACCGAGCTATTATCCTCGGTTGATGTTGTACCGAAGACCCTTGTTGCATGGGGAGCTTCTGCTGGCGAATGGGGGCTGAGGATGTGGGTAGAGAGGAGTTGATGACTAAGGGGAGCTTGATGGCCTCGAGATATAGGGTGGGTTGGCTTGGTGATGCGGTTCAAGGAGTTGTGATAATGGTGATAGGTTCAATAGTTAATGTAGACTTTAGGTCCGGTTGGTAAGGATGCTCTTGCTTCAATATCAAACAGAGTCTGTGTTTCACATACCTGATTTCTCCCCTGGTCTTGTTAGCATCATTACCTAGTACCAATAGTATTGGTAGGACTTGTTCCATTGAAGATCATGACTCTATCTGAACTGAATGAACATGACCAGTATCAAGGTTATTCAAGCTTACTTAGGCTAAACAGACTACAGGATCCTGAATCTTGGAAGCAACCTGCCGTACTGCATTCAATGAGACCCTGGACTGGATCACGAGTGGAGGTGACGGACTCGGTCGCCGACGCCGAAGCCGTGGAGACTCGGCGCTTGAGATGATCGGCGCCGCGGCCGATGAGGGATGATATACATGAATGCATGATGGATCAATCGATTCTGGCCTCCGAGAGTACCGATAGAAGTTGTTGACTCTGTTCAAGCATAGCCACGGGGAAAGGTTTCATTACGCCGGTTGTCGATCAGGTGCTTTCTAGCGGAGCCTCAACTCGCCTCTTTGACCTTGATCTTATATCTCACCTCTCTCATGACTGCATCACCCTGACCAAAGAACACCAAACCACAAACACTACACACCATGCTTGACAGACCCCCCATCCGCATCGGCAACGTCTCTGGCGCCACGGGCGACCACCCCCACGCCATGGCCCGGATGGTGCGCTCCGGCAACGTCAACGTCATCACGGGCGACTGGCTCTCCGAGATGAACATTGCCTGGAACGCCATCACCAAGCAAGAGGTCGACCCGGACCTGGGCTACGAGAATGGCTTCTTTGAGCAGCTCGACGAGTGTCTCGACGACATTATGCAGCGGGACATTCGCGTCGTGACCAACGCTGGTGCTCTCAACACTGAGGCGCTGTATCGAAAGGTCAGGGCGCTTTGCGAGAAGAGGGGGTATGGGGATTGTGTTGTTGCTGCGGTTCTGGGTGATGATGTTTCGGATGTTGTTATGGATGAGGGTAAGAGGAGGGGGTTGGCCATTACGCACTTGGATCATCCGGAGCAGACGCTTGATACATGGGGATTCACTCCTTGCTGTGCTACAGCGTACATTGGCTGCTGGGGTATAGTGCAAGCTCTCCGATCTGGTGCTCGCATCGTCATCTGTGGCCGCTGTACTGACGCCTCCCCTGTCATGGGCGCCGCGGCGTGGTATCACGGATGGAGAGAAGACCAGTACGAGGAACTGGCTGGTTCACTCTTGGCCGCTCACCTGATCGAGTGTGGTCCGTATGTCGTCGGGGCCAACTTTTCGGGCTTCAAGGACTTTTTGCCTGAGCTCGTCGACATTGCGTTCCCCATTGCTGAGATTGACCCCAGAGGACGTTGTGTTATTGGGAGGACTGGTGAAGGGGGTGGTCGCGTGACAAAGGAGACTGTCACGGCTCAGTTGCTCTATGAGCTTCAGGGACATCTTTACTTGAACCCCGATGTCGTGGCGGACCTGTCAGGCGTGAGGGTCGAGCAGGAGACGACAAATCGGGTGGTTGTCTCTGGAGTCAAGGGCCGTCCTCCACCTGCGACGACAAAGGTCATGATCGCTGCCAAGGGCGGGTTCCAAGCCGAAGCAACCTTCTACATCAACGGTCTCGATGTGGCGGAAAAGGCAGCCATGATGAAGGCGCAGCTTGCACACATGTTCAAGGACAGCAATTTCAGCCGTCTCAGCATCGAGCTCTACGGCACACCAGCCGACAACCCGACATCTCAGCAAGCAGGCACCGTGTCGCTGAGGGTGTTTGCGCAGGCGAGGAGAAAGGAGGACATCGAACCGAGCAAGTTCAAGGTTCCCATCTATGCGCTGCGGATGCAGAGTTATCCGGGTTACCACATGAACCTCGACTTCCGCACCATGGCGCCCAAGCCGTTTATGGAGATGTTTCCTGCGCCCATGCCCATGTCTGCTATCGATCATCGGGTTGAGATGAGTACTGGCGAGGTGCTGCGTGTGCAGCCGCCGAGCAAGACGGCCACGTACCCGATTGTTAGGCCTTCGGCGGATACGTATGGGCCTGTGGATATGCTCACCTTTGGACCGACAGAGTGGGCGCCCCTGGGGAGTGTGGTGCACGCTCGGTCTGGCGACAAGGGGGATAACTCGAACGTGGGCTTTTTCGTGCGGAACGACGACGAATATCCTTGGTTGCGGAATCTGTTGACCGTGTCAAAGATTAAGCAGCTGTTTGGGGATGACTGGTTCAAGGGGGATCCTGACCGGAGGGTGGAGAGGGTCGAGTTTCCCGGTGTCAATGCCGTGCACTTGTAAGTCTTGAATATCTGAAATGGGAGTTGGGATGCTAACGTTGGTATAGCCGGATTTTGGATAATCTCAATGGTGGGATTGCTTCGTCTGATCGGATCGATGGGCTTGGGAAGGGTATTGCGGAGTATCTGAGGAGTCGATATGTTGATGTTCCCAAGGCGTTTCTTGAAAGGGGACGGATCTGAGTTGAGGGATGACTGTGGTATCACGCAAGAGGTGATTTAGAATGATAGACTTTTTATGCATACGGAATGGGAATCCTATAAATGGCATGTCTGTCTTGGTTGCTACGGAATAGATGGGTGTCTCCCCGATAACAATGCGCCAGTTTAGTAGTACCTATGAGAGTCATCTCCAAGCCCAAAGAACCACTCCTGGGATAGCTGCGATATAGCATCGTTGTGAAACTCATCCAAGCCAAGACTCTGCAGATCTCCAAAGCAATCCCGAAATGTGCTATCCACTGTCATGTTTGCAAAGCTAGCCGTGGAATTCTGCTGGTAGAGACCCGTGGAAAAGGGCACCGCGTCAACTATATCTACATTTGTGCTGTTACTCGCCGCTTGCGGAGTCAGGACTGTCGGAGGTGCTTGGGCGTCGACAATGTCGGCGACTACGGCGTCGCTTAGCCTATCAAAGAGGTCGGAGCAGTTCCTGGCCAAGTCCCAGCGTTCTGACACTGCTACTAGAACCTTTGAGCACGCACGTGTATCATTGACAACTTGGTTGATGGTTGGCGTCGCATGCAGTCTTGCTCGTGTGGGTTCCGAAGTTTGAACTTGAAGAGCTTGGAAGTGATGTCTCAGTGCAAAGATGCAGGACAAACCCGCCAGGAAGACCGAGTGCATCGTTATCCAGGAGTAGTTTAGCTTCCGAGAGCGATGTAGACTCGCGTAGAGGTTGATGGACTCTCTTGCCGAGTCGAATATGTGCTGTAAGGTGACGCTGTTTGTTGAGGCGTCGCAGAGACACGGCGAGGGGCGGAATAGCATCAGCATGCCATTGTGGTATAGGAGGCGATACCACTCTTCCGAGCGGAAGCTTGAGCCGCTTGCCGGGGATGCCGCTGTTGAGTCGCCTTTGACGAGAGGGAGGTTCGCTGTTTCTGTGTGCCATTCTTGGAGCTCTTGAGCTAAAGATGCTCTTATTTCCTCGTAGTTGGTGCTTCCAATTGTGGTGTGTTTTGTGCTCCGATGTAATGCGTTGATGATCTTGCCGCAGATAAGACGGTACCGAACGATGTGGACAAAGACGGATGTTGCGGCACGGTATTGAGGCGTCCCGTAGGGAGCAGATGACAGGGGATTGCCATCCTGATCCTGAGGCAGGGGATCCGAGTTGAAACACGGAGGGAGGTCGACGTCTATATCTTCGAGCTGGATCGCCAGGGGTCGACCAAGAGCGAGGCTTGTAACGCGGTCTAGAGCCACTAGACTCCAGAAGCACCTCCTCTTGGTCTCCATCTCTTCCTCCCTAGCTGTAGAACTCGATGAATCGCCATCGCTTGCACTGGGCAATGTATAAGTAGACGCTCGATGGAGGCCCATCTCCAAACACGTCCGAGCAGCGACTCCGATGAGATGCCACACGCTAGTCGTGGTGTTGCTCGACGTCGTTCCCATCCGGTACTGGCATATCAACAGCAAGGCCTGTAACCTCTCGATGCCATCTCGGGCGAGCACGTCTGCAAGCCTCGTCATGGCGCGGTTGTAGTGCGTTTCTGCATCGTACACGCCGTTCCAATTGAACTTGTGGACTTGAGCCGTGCCTATCGCGAGGGTCATGTCCACAAAAAAGGCATTGACGGGGTCCTTTTCGCGAGGTTCACTCTCGTAGACAGCGTCTAGGGATCGGTAGAGGGATTTTGTAGAGACAAAGGGGTAGCAGAGGTGATCGTGGCTGCAGTATGCTCTCAGGAGTTCGGAAGCGAGGCTTTTGGGTGGTAAACCAGAGGTTCCTTTTGGGGAATGAAGGCCGGAAAGGGAGTTTGGCTTCCATCCTGAAGCGTTCAAAAGAGAAGAGGATGGCTGCGGGCGAGACTGGAGCAAGTTTGCGAGTAGGAGACCGCTCGTAGATCCAACAAAGTGATGTCCTCCACCAGCAATCAAACTCATCTGAATCACCTCCTCCGCAACCTCCCCATCACCCGGCGAACTATTCTCGACATGCTGCGACGGTGTTGCCGGAGTAGCATAGCTCTGCGAAGGCACCTCAGCTGGTGGTGCTTCAGACTCTCTCAGCTGGGCGGACAAGGCGTCATTGTTTGCCTGCAAGTCGCGGATACGCCTTTCGAGCTTCTGAATGTTCCTCCGGCGGATCTGGTGCTCGCTCACGGCGTACTGACATGCCACGTCTGCCCTCCTGCAGGGGGAGCACTGGGGCTGGAGCTTGTCGCAGCGGACCTTGCGCCGATGGCATCTGTCGCACGCGCTGGAAGGCATCTGGAGTCCACAGTGCGACGGGAGGAATATCTGTTGGTTTAACAGGATGAGTCTTGACGGCGATGGAGGCCGCTTCGGCGGTTGAGGCCGAGTTGAGCCTGGGGTTTAGGTAGGATTGACGGTTTGTTCAACCCCGCTTGACTATGGCCCCATGGGGTGGGCCAGGATCCATGGTTCGGTAAAGGTTGCGGGAGTTGGAAGGACATGGGGGGGTTTTGAGGTTTTTTGGTTGAGGGACTAGGGGGCGATCCTGACTCGTTGAAGGGGAGGCAATATCCACGTCTTGAAAGGTGAGTGAATGACCCCCAGTGACCGACTCTTGATCCTTTGGATTGTTTAATCTTGATGTCAATTTTGTGGGGTTGGTGTTTTTCTCTACGAGCATACCTAGTTGTGTGAGAATGCAAGTTGGAGGATAGAATTCCATATTGCTGTAGATGTGATTGAATCGTTGACCCGTGATACTGCAGCTGAGGTTGATGTCCCATTCATGCTATAGAAACAACAACAATCGCATCGATCTCAGAGGCACACAACCTTCTCCATCTGCCATGTTTCTTACGCAGCCTTACCCAATCCTAATGCTTCCAATTGTAACGGTCACCTCTTTAGACATTCAAGGTTAATCGGTTAGCACACACATCCCTGACTCGTAGACTAGGACCGGCGTCCCTCGGCCTTCGGCGCCGCCGCCGAGACCGGGGCCTCACCACCACGAACCAGTTTGTTTGCCCCCATCCACGGGTTTACAACCCCAGATTCGCATCTCCACCGCTTGAATCTGGGGTTTCATGCGGGGGGAAGGGAGGAGGAGACAAATATCGCCAGATTTCCCTGTTCCCCAGAAGAGATTCATCACTCCCCATCTTCTCATTCATCTCAAACTGCGACCATGACTGCACCTCGCGACCAGGAAAAGATGTCTGAGAACATTCAGGCTCTTGATGCTGAGAAGCAGAATGCTGCTCATCAGGAGTACTCGTCTGAGGTCCTTGACAAGAAGACTAATGGAGATTACTCGGGTGCGACTGCAAAGACTGACCCCGAGGAGATCAAGCTTGTCAAGAAGCTTGATCTCTGGATCATGGTGAGTAACTCTTCAAGCACCCCCCTCATCGCAATGTTAACTCTGGCAGCCTACTCTCTGGTTCATGTACTGGCTCAACTACCTTGATCGAAACGCCATCACCCTAGCTCGTCTCAACGGCTTCGAAGAGGATCTCGGCCTCAAGGGCTCTCAGTACAACACGGCCGTGTCCATCCTCTTTGTCGGATACACCCTCGGCCAGATCCCCAGCAACATGATCATCACCCGCGTCCGCCCTTCGTGGTACATGGGCGGCTTCATGATGGCCTGGGCCGTCGTCAGTGCCCTCACCGCCGTGGCTCACAACTACACCGGTGCCCTCCTCACGCGCTTCTTCCTCGGTATCGTCGAGGCTCCTTACTACCCTGGTGCTCTATACACCCTATCGACCTTTTATACGCGAAAGGAGCTGGCGACTCGGATTAGTATCTTGTATTCGGGCAATGTCCTCGCTTCTGCCTTTGCGGGCTTGATTGCCGCGGGTGTCTTTGAAGGCATGGATGGACTTGCCGGCATCAAGGGCTGGAGATGGCTCTTTATCCTCCAGGGAGCAGTAACCGTCCTGGTCGCCATCGTGGCATGCTTCACTCTCCCCGACGAACCCCTCACGACAAGATGGCTCACCCCCGAGCAGCGCCAACTCGCCCACGACCGCGTCCTCAGAGATACCGTCGGAGGGAGACACAACGGCAACCCCTGGAGCGGCCTCCGAGAAGCCGTGGTTGACCCCAGAGTCTGGGTCTTTGTCGTCTTGCAACATCTGCACCTGGCTACAAACGGCTTCAAGAACTTTTTCCCAACCATCGTCAACACGCTGGGTTTCAACAGGACCATCACCCTGGTCCTGACTTGCCCGCCCTTCCTCATCGCCGGAGCCATCTCCATCCTTTGGGCCAAGTCCTCGGGCCACTTCAACGAGAGCACCTGGCACATTACCATCTCCAAGGCGGTTGCGACGTTTGGTTTCGTCCTGGCGTG
This sequence comes from Fusarium neocosmosporiellum, assembly GCA_006518225.1. Classification (NCBI taxonomy): domain Eukaryota; kingdom Fungi; phylum Ascomycota; class Sordariomycetes; order Hypocreales; family Nectriaceae; genus Fusarium; species Fusarium neocosmosporiellum. Next base: position 44,474 of record SSHR01000472.1, on the reverse strand, counting down.
TGCCACCATGAATGTTGGAGCGAGGTACTTTGCCATGTGCGTCTTCACCATCGGAACCTACGGCGTCAACTCTATTCTTCTGGCTTGGGTCGGAAACACGTGTGGTCAGACAAAGGAGAAGAAGGCTTCTGCACTCGCTCTCGCCAACGTCAGCGCGACGCTCAGTCTCATCTGGACTCCTGTGAGTTATTCCCAAGAACGTGCGTAAACCGATTGCTAACCTTGATAGTACCTCTGGCCTTCCTCGGATGCGCCTCGATACGTGATTCCCCTCTCTAGCAGCGCGGGCTTTGCGGTTGCTTGCGTTGCGGGCGTGTGGCTTATGAGGTTCATGCTGATGAGGGAGAACAGGAAGATCAGACAGACTGACTCTGAGGCTACATTGTTCTACGCTTACTGATGGACATGATTGGATATGGAGAGTTGGCGGGAAGGAAGGAAGGAGCTGCTGTGAATGAGTCAAGAAGATTGATTGGGACTTGATTGATGCCGTGACTCGAGGCTTTCCATGGGTGAGGTATCTTTTTCTTATGGGATCTGACGCTGGCAGGATATCCCAACTCTGCTGCTTCCGCCGTCCTTGTAGGGTGCACAAGGTGCATGTGAGCAGTTGCTCGGAGGACGCAGCTTCCGAGGCAGCGTGCCGGCCGTCTGTACGACCCTACCCTATGAGAGACGATAGTACAGGAATTTTGCTCACACGACCGAGAAATTCAGTGTATAATACCATTACTCTAGACAGACACACGGTGCAGTCGCCTACATAATGGGGGAAAGCACACTTTGTTGCTCCGGATCCCTTAATCAGTTTGGTACACTCAACCAACAAACACCGCCCATGCTGTGCCTAGGTATGAAACTCGCCCGGCTGTTGAGAGAGGGGAACTTGCCCGCGCCTTGTCGAGCCATCGTGGCCGCTGGTTAGTGAATTGACGGGCGGTGCACGGCACGGTGCAGTTGCATCCCCAGCAACCAGCCTCCTTTAATATCTATTACCTGGCAGTTCATTGGGCCTTCTCCCCCCTCAAGACGACGATCTTATTCAGAGAAGCCGAGCTCCTTCAATATGGCGCCGTTGTGCTGCCCTAAGGCAGGAACAGGGTCCATCCTCGCAGAGTCTACGTCGGGGACGCCGGGCGGGAGAAGAGCAGGGACTTTACCAGCCGGAGTGTCGATCTCGGTCCATCTGCCTCTGGCTCTTAGCTGGGGGTGCTCCCAAACGCCCTGCATGTCGTTGACGTTTGCATTGGCGATGCCTGCCTTGTCAAGTCTGGCGAGGACCTCTGTCGAGCTGAGATCTGAAAAGGCGGTGCAGATGATCTCTCTGAGGGCTACTCGATTCTGGACTCGAAGTGAGTTGCTGCTGAACCGCTCGTCCTTGGCAAGATCTGCGTTGCCCAGCACTTCAGCGCACAGCTTTGCCCATTCGCGCTCATTTTGCACCCCCATCATGACCGATCCTCCGTTCGCCGTGTCAAACGGACCGTAGGGATAGATGGCGGCGTGTGCTGCGCCTGCGCGGCTTGGACCAGCTGCTCCCTCAAAGGCGTAGTACAGTGGAAAGGACATCCACTCGGTCATGGCCTCGAGCATGGATATATCAATGTGCGAGCCTTTGCCCGTCTTTCCTCGCTTGAGGAGCGCAGCAAGTATATTTTGAAAGGCAAATGTTCCGGCTGAGATGTCGGCAATCGAGATTCCAACCTTGGCTGGCTCAGACTCTGTTCCCGTCACCGAGAGGAGGCCCGCTTCGCTCTGGACTAGCAAATCGTAGGCCTTCTTATCCCGGTACGGTCCGTTTAAGCCATATCCCGAAATGTCGCACACAATAAGGCCCTCGTTCTCATCCTTGAGGGCATCAAAGGAGAGCCCAAGGCGCTGACTGGCCCCCGGGGCGAGGTTCTGCACCAGAACATCAGCCTTGGCTAGGAGCGCCTTGAGCACCTTGAAGTCCCTGGGGTTTTTGAGGTCGAGCGCCAGACTCTCCTTGGAGCGGTTGGTCCAGACAAAGTGCGACGCCAGGCCTCGGACCCTCGAGTCGTAGTTTCTGGCAAAGTCCCCTTCGCCTGGGCGCTCTACTTTGATGACGCGGGCGCCTAGGTCGGCGAGCTGGCGAGTGCAGAAGGGGGCTGCTATGGCATGTTCCAGGCTGACGACTGTGACGTCATCTAAAGGGAGGATTTTCTGGGGTGATTGGGTGGTCGTGGAGTAGTGGTGAGGCATGAATTGGAACCTGCTGCGATGCCGGAAGATGAGACTAGATCCTTTTGGCCGAAGGCAAGGAGTCGATGTGATCTTGAAGGTGATTAAGGATGTCCGGACTTGTCGGCCAAAGAAGGACGCCGCCATTGACGCCATGATGCTTTGATTGTACCTGGGTAATCAACTTGAAAGTGAGAAGCATGACAGACTGGGCGAACAAGGGCAGATGCTGGATATTTATATATAAATGGGTCAAGAGTCTCTTGCAGCTCAACTGGATGTTAACAAGTAGAGCCCGGCCTCGGCTTCTTGCCGGTCGAGTCGGCTACTTGGAAGCAAGCGGAGCCAGCATCCATCATGGCGTCGATCACCGACTTCAACGACGTCGAAACTGCATGTCTCGAGTAAGTGAGCTCGAATTGATACCAAACCCTGTGGCTAGTGAAGCGTAACAATTGAAATAAAAATAACAAGTCGGCTGACCAAAAAGACGCAGAAATTCGCTCATTTCGTTCCCCCCAAATAAACGCCATAAAATGAGTCCCCTTCCCCAAAACGCCCTCGTTGAAATCGTGTCGCGCTCTTTTCAGCATCAACATCATGACAAGATTTTCCCAGATGAAGTGGTTGGTGCAGTGGCCGTGGTCGCTGTCAAGGCCGACATCCATCTCATGATGCCATTCTGAAACGCGGGCTGATCGGCAGACGTGCAGTAGCTTGGTGTCAACCCCAGAAAAACGACCTAGACCGTGGATTCGTATAAATCCAAAGCGATGGGCGTCGATTATTTGTTGGCGAGTGTGTCGTGAGGGACTACGCCCATGGCTTGTCGGAGGGAGGGCGTTAATGAGTCTGCCGAATCTCTCCGCGATTCCCTCCTCCACCCGTCGTCGGTTGAGCGATCCTGCGTTGGGGTGTATGCTGGCGGAGGCGCTTGAGGCATGCGCGACGCCTGCTGCGGCTTCGAAGGGGCGATTCCGTAATCATCCAGCTCTTGAACGTCCTTTACGTCTTCCAGTCTGTCCATCCGCATACGTCTCCGGTGCAGGTAGCACAAGAAAGCCAAGATAAAGCACACAGCCACGGCACTGCGACTCGAGTCAGCTAGATGATTAATGTACTTTCCAAAGCTGGTGAGTCCTACGCAGCGACGATGAGAATGACCATTGTGGCCCCCATCGTTGGGGCGGGCTTTTCGCAGACGTTGCTGTTGGGCATGGGATGACATGTATCCTTCTCCTCGCGGGGGAGCACTCGCGTGACGTCCCAGTCCCCGGCGCGAGAGGGGATCGCGTCTATACTCGAGTCAAGAAACATGGTGAGAGGTTGATGAAGAGGTAAAGAATAAAACAAATCAAGGGTCAAGTTGAGAGAAGCAAGAAGGCGCGAGAATGGAAGGAGGGAGGTAAGAAACAAAAAATGGAATGGATGAATGTCAGCCACCCTTGACCATGGATGAATGAACCACCAACGAAATGTCCCTCTTTTTAGATTCTTGTCAGATGGCTTCCCAGGAACATACCTACAGCAGAACCGGCTCGGGGTGCTCCAATGTTTCAGAGAAGCTCAGCCCCAGGGGAGGAGGGCACGGAAAGGCCCAGGGTCTCCTTTGACTGGGCGGATGACAGGACCGAACCTTGCAGAGGGGGAACGGCCTCGGGCTATAGCAACGCCCCGGATAATACGAGATGTCAATAACTATTGAATCTAGACCTTTCTCCTTTACGAGTGCTTTGATGACGAGTGCTTTGATGACGAGTCCTTTCACGAGTCCCCAGAGCCACCGTCTTACACGCATTTCGAGTCTGGACTTCTCAGTCTCAGCCCTTCGACCTCACTACACGAGCCACGCGAGGGCCATCAAAGTGAAACCGCCCATTCCCTCATGTAAAACAATGCAAAATCACGGATTCCTTCCCATTTCCCTTTGGCCAACATTGAGCGCTAATTTTAAAGCTGTCAATGAACCCCTTTCTATGGAGAGATGTTAATTAAACCAAGTGGAGCATAGAATCCCTGCTCACACCCCCCCTTCGGCTCTGGCTCCGAATATGGGACCTGCCCCTTGCAGTCTCACGTTTTTCTGAATCCCCAGATTAAAGGGCGACTGGGATTGCAGGAGATCGGAGAGAGGCGCAGCTCGGGTTTGTTGGTGACGCGGGTGATGGGGACGGTGATGGGCGGGTTTCTTGATCACGAGGCGGGCCGAGTTGTCATCGCCCTGATTGACGCAGGGACTGGGATCATGCACTGATGTTTTTGTCTTACCAACAGCCGCCGTGAGACTGCCTGAGGCTCGCATGACCAGCATAGACAACATATCCTTGGCCATGGGAGTTCTAGAAACTTGGCAGGCTTGGAAAGAATGGGCCTGGCTGTTTCGGACTCGACGGCATGTCAAAGTTATAGCCTATTATTGCGAGACTCATCTTGGTGGTGTAAGCTTCTCGAATCGGTCTAGACGCATGCAGATAATAGTTCAAGTCGCATATCCTAATGCTCGATATGCAAGCGACGTCTACTCCTCGTGACCTGGGTCTAATCAAGATCGCCAAGAGAGATCCGTCTATAGTAGAACGAGCTAAGCAGACAAAAACGTGGCTACAGCCAAGATGCCCGTGAACAAGCATTAGCCATGGCGGCAAACGTGGCTTCAGTGATAACCGTCGCCTTTGCTATTTTGAGAATACTATCGAACTCACATCTCTTAGCTGTCTTGGCAATTGGGAAAGTATCACGATAGTGTCCGGCGCTGCGGCCTCTGTCCAGTGGCCAGGTCGCCTGAGGTGGGTGAGCTCTGAGTGAGTACCAAGTTCAGAGTATTCACTCGGACGCGGGAGTGAGCCAGACACTCAAACGTCTTGAACTCAAACACTGAAAAAGACTAGGCAAGTCTATAATATCGCCCCATATATAACAAGCACAAAGGCTTTCATCTCCACTTCCACCCAACGACCCTCCACATCTAGCAATAGCCAGGACGTATAATCGCTCAGTGAGTGACGAGGTCTTGTCTTTTGTGTATCGTGGGGCTAAAATCTCTGGTTGAAGACTTCCCTAGGTTCTAATCAATGAATTGACTCGATTGCAAAGCGATAAACTGGCATTGCGACCGCCGCCCATGACAGCTTGAGCTGACTGGCGCAATTCTCCCCTCAGCTCACCCGAGATCATGTTGAGACAACTTGTCATACAAACTTCCGAGTGCAGAAAGCTTAAGCAGACCGCAAAAACGTCATACTAGCTGAACGTAGAAGCATCACTCAACTGGCAAGCAGCGAATGCACAGCTTCCCGTTGGCAGCCATCGCATAACAACATGACAGGTAACCACCTTCTACTCAAGGGCCTCAAGTCAGGGCATTTCTGGTGAGATTAAACAACACAAGGCAACATATTTATCTCGATTTCGTTCCCAGCACAACACTAATCCTCCGCAAAATGGAACAACGTTAGGCCGGGTCTCACAGCCTAAATGACATAATTGCGGACTGCCAAGCTCTCGTCTTGTCAACTCGCCCACTTGAAGGCATCCCCACTTCACCCGCAACCTGAGTGAATATACGCAAAACATCATGTCATCCTACTCTTTAACCCAGCAGCTCCTCGCCACCGACGAGGAGGGCTACAAGAAGGCCACCCAGTCCGAGTTCCTCAGGCTCGCGGCCAATGGCCAACTTTCCAAGGATGTTCTTGGTCGATGGCTCGCTAATGATCGGCTCTACATTCATAGCTACTGTCGCGGGCTCGGCCTGCTTCTGAGCTTTTTGCAGTATCCCGATAATGTTCGACGTGGCCAGGACCCTGGAGCTGAGACCAAGCTTCTTGATTGGATTGTCGGCGCTTTGGTGAACATCCGACGAGAGGAGAACTTCTTCATCGACACGGCGGCTGAATACGGCATCGAGATCAACCTTGAGACACAAGCTGATGGCCGAGTCGCCCACAGCACCAAACTCGAAGGTCTCCGTCGATGGGAAGCCTTGTTTCAATCGGTCGCACCGGGTGAAAGCGACGTGCTTCCCTGGCTTGAGGCCGCGGTGGTGTACTGGGGAACCGAAAAGTGCTACCTGGATGCCTGGTCATGGGCAAAGGCCCAGCTCACGGTGCAGGAAGACCCAAGCAAGGACGCGGACGGAGGTGCTGTGAGAAAGGAGTTTATCAACAACTGGACGTGTAAGGAGTTTGTCGAGTTTGTGGATGACCTTGGACGCATCATCGACGAGGCCGTTGCCAAGGAGGTTGAGAAGAAGGGCGCGGACTTCAAGGCGGAGCTGTTTAAGCGCGTGGAGGGCAAGTGGCGGGATGTTCTCCAGGCCGAAGAGGTGTTTTGGCCAACCATCTAGGGTAATCCGATGCCTCCACATACCCAGTCCTGGCTTTCAACCAAAAGGTATGAATGCTTCCTGTCGCTGGTTAAGAAAGAAGACTAAGCTTGCGGTAACAGTAAACTAGAAAAGGCACGAAACGATAGGCTGAGCAAAGGGTATCGGGTCTCGAAATTGAACATCTAAATTGAAGGGACGCCACCACCAAACGCCGTGAAATGCAGGTTTCATCATATCGTTAGAAGGCAATTCGTCGCTTTCGTCCGGTGTACTTGGAGGTAGCCTTGACGATCTTGCCCTTGCGCTCCATCTGCTCCTTCTTCTTGATGATCCAAGCCTTGCTGCCCTTCTTCATGGCCGTGTTGTTATTCTTGATGGTCCTTCGCGCGTCCTGCACGTCGATGTCGTCCATGCCTTCTACCACGCCGGTGATGTCGCCGCCCTTGGACTCGAGGGAGCCGCCGCCGACGGTCAGGACTAGGTATAGCTTCACGTTCTTGGTGCCGGGGTCGTCCTCGAGAAGACCGGCGCCGAAGCCTGCCTTGACCGCCGCTTGGGTGATCATGTTTCTTTGCTGATCGTTCTTGGGGTAGAATTGGCAGACGGCACGGCCGCCGCGTTTGAGAGAAGCGTAGAGTCCGTTAAAGAATCGCGATAGTCGGCCAGCGGGTGAGGTGTCGCTTGTTTCGGCACTGCATAGCCATTGAATGGCGGAGATGCTAATGGCGGCATCAAAGGTACCAGCTCGGAAAGGCACACCTTGGCCAATGTCAGCCAGCATCAGGTCGCCCTCGACATCTCTTTGAAGTGCAATATCCAGCATTGAAGGCGAAACGTCCATTCCAATCCAAGTGTGAGGGCCGCCCTCCTCGGGGTCGAGAGAAGAGAGGATTTCGCCCGAGAGACCGCTTCCGCATCCGACATCGAGAATCAGAGAGGGTCCCTTGAGGTCGAGAAGCTCCAGAGCCCTCCTTGTCATGGAGGCTTGAATATTCTGGATTCGCGAGCTCGTCGTGTACTTTCGGGCTTCGGTATCGTCATAATGGACGTCAGCCGCACTGGGTTTTTGTGAGCTTGAGGGGCATCATGGCGGGGCTGTGGTCGCATACAGGGTATCCTCGGGGCGAGACATGGTGCCGGTGATGAATTGGGACGGCTGTGTATGGGAGATAGGACAACAATCGGGAAATAACGAAAAACTCGTCAAAGATCGAACTGCCGTGGCTTCAAGCCTCCTCTTATCGCCGATTTCTGGTGTTGAGTAAAGATTGAACTTTTTGTGGTGGGCTGCAACTGATAAGATAAGCCAAGCTGCAAGGTCCGGCCGAACGGAGCGGAATATTAAGGCTCCGGCAAGGGCGAAATTAGGCGAGCTGCGATTGGCAAGAGCAAATCCCTGAACGTGTCCTTTGAAACACTGCAAATACTTCGGCAACCTCGCGTTCCATTTCTGCCTCCAACATGTGAACTCCAAACTTTTGGTGTCGGCGACTCTCACAACCGCAACTATGTGGATTCTACCTCTTGTCGGCTACGCCGGAACCCTCATGGGCTTTTGTTTCTTGACTTTGGCAATTGCCTCGGGCCTCTACTACCTGTCGGAGCTTGTCGAGGAGCATAGCGTCATCGCGAAGCGCTTCCTGACGCGACTGATCTACTCGGTCATTGTTATCCAGGTCATCCTCTGGCTGGTCGATGGATTTCCGTTCTGGGCGACCGTGTTGACCATTGTGTCGCACGTCATCTACTTGGGAAATATGAGACGCTTCCCCTTCGTCAAGCTCTCTGATCCCCTTTTTATTCTCTCGTGTGGTAAGTTTCGCGTTCATCCAGACATTGGCGCGTACTAACAAATTGCAGTCCTTGTGCTCGTCAACCACTACGTCTGGTTCCGACACTTCTCCGATACACAGGCACGCGCGTTCCAGAGGACCTCGTACTACGACAAGGCCGATGTGCCAAGTTTCGCCCAGATCGCCTCGTACTTTGGCCTCTGCGTCTGGCTCGTTCCTTTCGCGCTCTTTGTCAGTCTGTCGGCAGGCGACAATGTTCTGCCCACCATGGGCACTGAGCCCGCCCATGGATTCGATGGGAAGAGCAAGCCTCAGGGCATGATCAAGGCTCTTGTTGACCAGATTCGTGGGGCAATTGGTCAGATCTTTGGATCTTCTGCATCTCCAGGACTTGCCAGACCCTAAAGGCATGGCAGTTCGTCGATTCAGGACGAATATGAGCTGGAAGAAATTTGATGGGGTCACAAATATTGATATCAAGCCAACGCGATTGGCATATGCAATATGATAAACCTCGGATTGGTAAGTCGCATTTTTCCTTCTCTCACTTGCGCAACCCCTCGCATATGATGAACCAAACTTCACGCTAGATTGTATTTGACAAGGAAATCCCTTGTATGATCCCATTCAAAAGTTATACTGAATTGAGTTGGAACTGCACACGCTACACCTGACTACTATTGGTATTGCCAGAACGCTGACCAGTCTCACCAGGTCCGGTATCTTTGGTAGCATGGCAAGTCCCTCAACTGCTTGGTAACCACCAGTCTCGGCCATACCTTGCGACGAGGACTACTGTTCTCGTCTGTATGGACAGGCCGATGACCTGTCACAACATATCTTGATCGGACTGGGGATCTTGGTTCGTGTTTGTGGGTTCTTGCTGTTTGTTGTGGGCTGGTACCGACCTCGACTGGGGACCTATGCGGACGTTGGACGAGTTCGTGTCTGTCGAGGTCAGCATACTTGGTTCGCCGAATTTTCATGGACAAAGAGTGACTGTACTTTTCGTATGGGACACATCTATCCCGGTGTCAGAGTTATCGTGTCTGACACTGCCCTGAGTGGCAGCATTGTCTGAGGGCAAGGTCATCGAGCCGGAGTGGGAGGCGTCCTGTGAAGTAGATGGGGCAACAATCAAGGCAAGGTTATGCCACGGCACCTCGGTTTCATCCTGGCCCAACCAGACATTGATGGCATCAGGGTACGTGTTGCTCTGATGAATGGAGCCGGATGTAGACTGTCCTCGCCTGGGAACTTGAACTTGCAGTGGGCCTTGCATGGCGAGGAGGGTACGAGGACTAGAGGACTGTATATTCTCGATTGCTGTGGATGACGAGCGAGCTGAGGATTCATGTTGAGCGTGGACGCGTGGAGCATTTTATATGAGCACTTTCCTCGAAGCGACTCGGCATTCAGCAATCTGCTGTTCTGTGACCTGGCGTTGAGCAGAATTTCTTGCGCCTACATTTAAACAACCAGATCTTTTCTGTGCCACCTCTGCTTACTCCTGGTCAAGAGTCGCCAATTGGCAGTTGTCGAGTTTGCACCAGCCAAAACTGCAGCAAATCATCGAGGGCCATGCCATTTCGTGGCGTTTGCACCATCCATTGCCTTTCAACCCCCTTGAGGCGGTGTCTAATGGGGATGTACAATAAGTAGTTCGCCAGCCGATATCCTCACATACAATTTTTACCCGCGTGGTTCGCCAGCTGCTGATCTGCGAGCGCCCGATTATTAAGGTCGCACCTCAGTGACGCTCCGGCAAAAAGTGCAAATGGCCCAAACCCCAAAACCCCATGCATCTTCTTATATAGCACTTAGCTTTGCAACGCGTCCTTTAAAGTACCAATTTATTATAAGCTATCATTAAAGGCAGTTGTTGCAAGCCGCTTAAGTTGCTCTTATATGGAATCTTGTACGCTGTTTAGTTGTTACTTTTAATTCACCTGCTTTTGGCTCACCTGGCTACCTAGGTAGGTATGGGGCTATTTGCACATTTTGCTGCAGCGTCCCTAAGGTGTCACCTTACCCGATAGAAGCGACTCCACACCGAATGGAGAATTCCTCCTGCCTGTTCCTCAAAAAGGGCTAGACGTTTTTAGGGATGCGCATGATGACAATGCATCATACATGCTCCTTTCCTAGGTACTGTGCAAGCAGCATGATACAAGCGGCGTCGTGCGTTGCCCGTTATGCTCGCCTCGATTGGGAGCGGGGTTTTTTCTCTAGGCGCCGCTTTCCCCTCCTATCTATCACTCTTTAACTTCATTTCGCTCGACCCGAGACTTTCACTGTTGCTTTGAGAGGGCTTGGTCTCGGTGCTGGTCATTACGACTGGTCGTGCCAGGCATCGCAGGTCCTGCTTGCTCTATGCTGGTGTGTCCAGACTTCTCGAGTTCGGACAGAACGACTGCCCGGCGCAGTTCAATCATGGATGGCAAGTCCTGGCAAATGCGTTTTTCTCCTCTGGGAGGGCACCGATCCGTTTCCCTACGCTGGACGCAACAACTCATGCTCGGTTGCTATGGCTGACGATACTTGCACGTTTTGTGGCTCGCTTGCTAACTGCCATCTGGTAGCAACTGCTCCCGTTCGCGCCATGCCCGAACCTTTGGACGGAATGGCTCTTTGTCGCAGAGAGGCCATATTTAACCCCGGGCATTATCAGTACTCTCGGACATATACGGGTTACACCCACCTCCTCGCTACCTACGGACAGCCATTTGCGCTTGGTGATTGTCTTGCCGCACCAGGTCACTGACAGTGGCTACTTCTAGTGAAGCCGGGACAGGATGACTGCCAAGGGCAGGAAACCTGCACTCAACCTCGGGCATTGCGATAGTATGCTCTAGAGGCAACCGTCAAGGACGGTGTGCAAGTCATCTCGTGTTGTGCATGCTGAACGAGCCGCCACGATGTTGATCTCTTATTTCACGACGGCATCAACCACACCGATACGTCTGCGCTGGCCTTGAGGATGGCGGACTTGCTGCTTGACGGAAGCAGCTTTCTCCTTCACATGGCAAACACCTTGAGCTTATCTTTGCTCGAGAACAATTCTTGGTCCCGCGAAAAACTGGGCTTTCTGGATTTGGCGCGATCCTCTCTGGGAAATGGTTTTCTTGGTCCCTGGTCCCCCAAGTCTCTTCTCCTCGGCACGAAATTACGCACTGAGCTGGCCTGGGAGCCCTCCAGTGTTTCGGCGACTTGGCCCCAAACATCACCATCTATCTCTTGGTGTGCAGGACTTTTGTCCCTTGGACCTGGCTCCGTGGCTTCAAGAAAGAAATCTTCTCCCTTGGTCCTGGTCCTGTGGGTGAAGATAAAATGAGAAATCTTTCGAAATGGTTTCCAGAAAACAAGAAGAGAGCAAGAGTGAAAGAACGACAGAAATGCCAAGTTCGGCTCTCTTGGCCTCGGTACATAACCGGGGACACGTGTAGTCAGACAACGGATGCCAATCAGTTTTCTCGATGAAAATTCGGACGCAGTTGTCATTCGCTTATTGTACAAGATTCATGGACACAGCCTCTTCGTTCTGAAGAGTCCCCAATTCAACTCTTCTCCTTGGGCGGCGTAGCATTTCCCGTCCCCTCTCGCTCCCCATGGCGCTCGCCACCCCAAAACTTCTTGTCGACCTTGTCATCGGGGGCCTGGTTCCCGTGGTCGTACTTCTTCTCAAAGTGCCGGTTGTGCTCCTCCACCTCACGCTTCTGCTCCTCGGTGAGGGTGTCGGTCTGGGTGCTGCCGGGGATGCTCTGGTTGGACACCTTGGGCTGGGGCGGCGCGTTGGAGGAGCTTGCTTCAAGAGGCTCGCCGCCGCCGGTTCGGCCCTTGGCGCTTCCTCCTGCGAGGCCGTCGATGACGCTGGCTTCGGTGTTTTGCTCCTGGGTGAGGATGCGGGTTTGGTGCAGGGGGCGGATGGTGGGTGTAAGACGCGGCGCAAGGCGTGTCGAGGGTCGGAGAATTGTCATGAAGCGCATCGTGTCGGTGAGATGCCAATCTATAAATCTTTTCAGAGCCGAGGGTCACTTCAATCGGTGTTTTGGGTCTTGTTTATGTGAAGATGTGGTGTTGGAGACAAGATGTTGAAATCAGAGGTCTTCTTGAGCTCGTCACGTCTCAATGGTGACGTCAAGACCATGACATCACTTGAGATGGCAACACACGTGCAAAAGAGATGAACATGCCAAGCAGGGAAAGAAAGTTGACGTTGTGAGACAAGACAAGACGAACTGGATTGACGTCTTTTTTCGGTAATCGAGATTCCTGTTGTTGCGTTGACGATTGATGGTGCAAGGCTCACATGCATGCATGCCAGCATGATATTGTACTTGCGACATCTCAATCCACCCCGTTATGATGAAATGGAGATATTCTATAGATGGAAATGAGAGAAAGGAGTAGATCGCTTGGTATTTGGCCCGGCTTGATCTCTTACATATGGTAGTCGCACTATCTGAGATGCACTTATATGGCTAGATGCAATGAGCTGGCCTCGAATACTGGTGAAGTGGGTGACGATGCTGAGCATTGGGGTCGGTGTGAATGAGATGGCAAATCTATCAGAAATAACACGTATAATGCAGTTCCTATTTATACAAAGAAGTCCAGCTCCAAGCTCTATCAATGCGGCACCCCTCTCTAAGGCCCTGATCATGAAAGGTGTATCTGACTGATCCCGACTTTGAGTTTTCGGGATAAATGCCTATCAGACGCGCTTAGCTCAATCCAGTACCAGTCCCAGCAGGCAATAAAAGCATCAACTGTCCTAAGAGCATATGTGCACATAATGATAAGTCTCCTTCTTGCCACGATCTCCCGCACGTTGCGGACTTACTCCTTGAGGTCAAAGGGATGATGATCATACCAGAAATCGTGAGTCAAAATGAATCACCCCGTGAGGGGTGTAACAGTGGAAACAGATTGATTCACGCAACGGGGTTTTGGTACGAGACGCTGGCCGAGCTAATTTTATGCGCCAGCATGTCCCTCTGTAGAACGTGATTCATTTTGACCCCCGTTCATGATCAGGGCCTAAACAAATGAAAAACAGCTCTATCGTACATGGCTCATCCCCCACACTCATCATCTATGCTCTCGCAGGTGAATCGCTGTAGTGGTCCGCCGCCCGAGGCATCTGCCACTTCTGTCGCAACTCGACATCGCTGTCGCTCCGATCATCCAGGAGCTCCTTGCCCTTGTTTCTTGACAGCTTGTTCTTAATCATGGAGAAGAGGCCCGGCATATCCGAGTGAGGTCCGGTCATGGTGCGTCCTGGGTGGACAAAGTTGAACACGAGAAGGGCCAAGAACATGGGGACTGCTTCCAGGAGGTAGAAGTAGACCTCGTGGGTTACCAGAGCATTATCTTCTCCCATGCCGCCGGAGAACTCAATCAGTCGGTAGATGATTCGGATCGAGATCATGGCGAGCGAAAAGTATAGGGCCGTAATGAGCATACCCCATGACGAAGTGATAAAGTCCTTGAACCCCCCAGGACCCTTGAGCTTGTGCATCTTTGCCTGGAATCGGATACACAGGCCGACGAAGAGCACGATGAAGAACTCTTGGAGACCAATGCCGCCCATGTAAATGTGGATCGCGCGCTGTTGTTCCTGGGGAGGCGCACCGGGTCCTGCCATGCTGCCGCCGATGAGCTGGATGATGAAGGAGACGATGTCGAGACCGACAAAGATGGCGGCGAGTGTGGCGGCTGGCATGCCTAGGATTGAGCGCCAGGGGAGGAAGTAATAGACCATTCGGCCGAGTGTCATGTATGCATACGCATTGACCCCTGTTGTGGTTAATGGATGTCGCTGAGAAGAGAAATGGATGACATACAGATTGGCGCGAGCAGGATAAAGATCTGGAAGACCAGGTAGATGCCCTCACTCTGCTGGTCCTTGGTGCTTAGAGCTCGGAAGATGAAGGCCATCATCTCCCAGATACTCGCCATGATAATGACCCAGCACCACCTCTGAAGACATGTTAAGTTGGGGTTCAACTTTTGTGTAATGCATCACAACGTACGGACCTTCTTGTACTTGGCAGCCTGCCATATGTGCAACACCATCAACCCTGCGAACAAAAAGGCAAACGTCAAGGCGGCGGCAAAGCTAGGATAGTAATGCCAGATGGCACCACAAGTTCCTGGCGGGACGTAGCCATTCTCATCAGGTGTAATGGTCTGTTTGCAAGTGGGGATGGCAATGTCGATTGTATGACCGGGAATCGTGACGTGCGAGTTTGTCACGCCGCCGACGGTGATGTGGTTTGTCGTTGTGAAGATGCTCTTTGGTGCTGCTGTGGGCTCCTGTTCTCGGGGTGCGAGGGTGACTTTGCTGGGGGAGAGAGTTGGTGTTGGAGTAGTGACAGGGATGACGCCTGCTAGAGCCGTGGAGGCGGAGAGAAGATGGAGAAGAAAAGATTTGGTGTTGAAATGCATCTTGGGTATTCTTGATGTGGAATTGAAGGTATGAGTGAAGAGTCTGCCTATTTTTCCAACACGTCCATCACGGCGTCCTTATATCTTCATTCTTCATCCTCTTTTCAGTCTGATGAAACAGACCGAATGGCGAAGCTTTGCGCACTTGAAATGCGAGCGGGCCAATCAGCTCATGCGATCAGAGACCAGGGGTTCGCAATGCGATGCGATGCTAAGCTCCCTGTTGCTCAGCCCTACAGAACGACGCTAAAGTCAAGCTTCGCAATTGCCCCGGTTTTGTGTGCCTGGCTATTCTTGGAAGCATGGTCAGAGATACTCAGTCTAAGAGGGATGATCTATTCTCTTCTATCTTCCGACTACAATCCAATCAATGTCAGGTTCAGGGTAATGCTATGGGAAATGTCTTCTTCGAGAAAGTCCCTCCTCACTTCAATACCACCACCGGGCTTTGCAACCACCAGATTAACCGGCCTCCTCGCCAGTGTCTCCTTGTCATCCCACAGCGGGAACTCGGGCATATCCCTATCAAGGAAGAAGCCCCTCACCCTCTCCAAGTCTGTCGGCAGCGTCTCATCGTCAATCACCTTGTCAGTAGGGAGTTTGACATGGTGCTCGACTTCTATGATGCGCTTGGACACGTCGTGCACTAACGATGCGTCCCAGAGTGACTCTCGCGCATACGAGAGTTTCTTTAGTAACGCCAGGGCTTCGACGCGCAGGTTAAAGTAGCGGCACTTGATGATGAGAAAGTGCAGCATCGGGTTGAACCCCAGATCAAACATGAACTTGGGCCGGGGGAGCCCCTCCCTAGCGAGCGAATCGTTCTGCTCAGCTGCCAGGCGCGCGCACCTCACAACCTCTTCGAATTCAGACTTGTGCGCGTCGTAGCCCATCTCTCCCTTGTTGAGGCACTCTGCAACCCAGATCCTGGCAATCATCTGCCGAGTCTTGAGCGCCAGGGATGTTGTGTCTTCTCGACTGTCGGCGGCGCGTGATGACTGGTATCTTGCAAATGCATCCCCCCACGCTCCCATGTCACGGCCGAGTAAGAACTGCTCCTCGAGCATTTCCTGTGGGGGGCATCCTGGGTTGACATCAAACCGGTATGGGTTTGCTGCATGTATGAGTCTCAGCGTGCGAATGCCGAGGAGATCAAGGGCATGCTGGGCTTCTATTAAACTGCGAAACACAGGGTTGGTGGCGTTGTTGTTGAAGGCATGTGTCGTGAGGTGTGGAAAATCGGTGCCCGATTGGACAAAGAACAGGGGGAAGACGCTCATTTGCGAAAATACAGCCGTGAGTTTGGAATTCTTGCCCGCCTGGTTGAGCAGCTGCACGCCGTGGTGAGCATGGTTGATGGCAGTGTGACGATCGCCCCGCAGGAACTCGATGCAGATGAAGAGGATGCAGACGAGTAGTACAAGATCCATGTCCGGGGAGGGATCTTCGACAAGCCTCTTGATGGCCTGGTTATAGTGAAATATGGCAAACCTATCCAACGCTGCTACCCCAGATACGCTGGGGTCAAAGTTCTCGAAGAGTGAGCTGATGGCCATGACGGCATGACGCGCCGCGGGCTCGGCGTGGGCAACCTGTGAGACGAAATGGGTCCAGAACGAGCTGTCAAAGGGGCCCGAGATGACGGGCGCCACGGCGCGGTGGAAGAAGGACAGGCTGCGGGCCTCGCGGCCGTCTACGGAGGGGAGGAGGCGCGGCTGGGGACGGAGCAGCACGTCCCAGGAGAGAGAGCCCGCGGGGGGTGCCCGGTAGCCGTCGCATGTGCGGCCTGTGGAGGTGCACCTCTTGCACTGGGGCCACGTCTCGTCGCACTTGACCTTTCTGGTTCTGAGTTGGTTGTCGTGTTAGTGGAGGGTTTGTGTGTTTGAAGCTGGGGTATGTGTGACGGACTTGCAGGTCAAGCAGCCTGTCTTGACTTTTTGAGACCCTGTACGAGCCATCTCGAGTATTCTAAGAAAGATGGCTTCCAATAACAACTCTCAAATCTTGGCTTTGTTTGCGAAAAGGAAAGAGTTGTCGATGATGTCTTGAAGCAGAGTGAGATGCCGGAAATGAGCCACGGACACAAGGACTTGGTGTTGCTGGGGCTGTGCCGGGGCTTAGACTCCGATCCGACCGGGGCTTGGTGGAGCTGCGGGCAAATGCAAGCGGACGAATCGCCGTGACAGGATGCCGGAAGAGTGGAGACGTTCGGCATGGTACCCCCGTCGTTGGGATGACCTGAACGTTGCACTTGACATAACTATTAAAGGGCCATTGCTGCGCAGATTCGGAGAATTACTTGGGTTGTCTTGATTGTAGTTACAAAGTCTACTCGCACGCCAGCGAGCTATACATATTGCCGTGTCCCGAGAGATATCCCTTTCTGTGGTTCTTCTCCTCATCACCCAATTCCTCCTCGCCAGGACGAGGAATGCGATCCTCAATAGCCCAGGCGATCCTCTCTGCTCCGCTCTGCGCACCTCCCAAGTTCGGCGCCGCAGGTCCAATCCTCAGCGCCGCCAGCCGTCCCATCATGAACAAAGGCACGTCGTCATTCCACATGAGGTCGTTGTTGATGCAGGGGAATCCGCCGCGGCCCTCGATGGGGTGCTTCTCGAGTATCGTCTTTAGGTAGGGAAGTGTGGTAAAGTCGGTTTGGATACCTGTTGCAAAGTATAGGTAGTCCATTGGGGGCATGTCCTTGATGGGTGGGTTGGTCTGGATGGTCCATGTGCCGTCTCCGTCAACTCGTTCGAATTTGGCTTCTACGAGGCTTGTCTCTGTAAAGATCTCGAGCTTCTTTGCGGCGAGATGCTTATCCAGGCGCTTCAGGAACCGAGCGGGAATACTGCCTCCCTCTCGGGCTTCCTTGATGATGTCTAGTCTCTCATCATCCGAATCGGCAAACCAGAACTGGGCCTGCTTGGCGTTCTTGTACTTGCCCATCCAGTCGAGGGAGACGTCAAAGTGCTTGACACGAATAGGTCCTCGCATGACGTGCCATACCTTGGTGACGCCCTTGCGGATGGCAAGGTCTGAGAGCTGGGCTGATGTTAGGCCTCCGCCGACAACCATGATGTTTGTCTGCTTGCGCGCCGCCATGCGCTTCATGATGACGGGGGCCGGGAACTCGGGGATGTACATGCTGTGGCACGCCTGAGGGAGCTTATCCGTCTCAGCAGGCATGCCCGGGATCCGGGGGATCTTGGCCACGTTTGCTGGGCCGACGGCCAGGACGACAGCGCGGGCGTACCGCCGGACCTTGTTGGACGTGACGGTGAAGAGGTCCTCGCCGTTGATGGAGATGCCCTTGACCTCGCCGTAGTCGAGGTGCTCAAGAGTTTCGTGGCGGATGAGATCCGGGCCCAGTCTGTACCGAGTGGCAACGTGCTGACAGTGGTCTTCGAAGAGCGATGCCGAGGGGTTGTAGTAGTCGTTTTGCTCTCGCAGGTTGATGTCGACACGGGCTTCTTGTCTACAGACGAGAGTTAGTCACTATCAACCCTGACTGGATCAAACGACCTACCTTCTCCCGCAAAGCTTCTGCCCCATCATCTTCTTCTTGGCATGCTTGCTAACCTCCTTGCCCACGCAATGGCGAATCTCAATCAGCTCGTCCTTACGGCCATTCATATACGCATGCGAAAGCAAAGCATCCCGATCCTGCGGATCAACATGCCAAAGCATGGGACTCCTCAGATGCGAGATGTCATACATCTTGAAGAGCCTCTTCCACCTGCCCATCCAGTTGCCGTCGTCGGCGTCGAGGACGAGCATGCGGTACTCGGGCTGCTGGGCGGGTTTGCGGCCATTTGTGACTTTACCGCTGCGGGAGTTCTTGAGGGTTACTTTGTTGCCGTACTTGCTTATCCAGTGGAAGCGACGGTGTTCTTCGTCGGTGAAGAGGGCGGCGGGGGTGTGTTCGCGGAGGCGGGCGGCGATGGCGAGTCCGCAGGGGCCGGCGCCTACGATAAGGACGTCGTAGATGTCTTCTTCAACCTGAATTGGGCCGTCTGCCATGTTTGTTTTGGTCTCCATTGTTGATGAGGGGGGAGGGTGAGGAGAGGCCTGCAGTTGGAGGAGGAAGCTAGGTTATCTATCGATGCCCTCTGTTGTTGCCTCTCCTCCCCTCATGTTCGTTGAGTGAGGACCCTTGTGGCCTCTCACACTGTCAATTGCTCGCAATGGCTTATCTGATTGAGCAATTGAGTCGCTCTTGCTGAATCACGACTGCAGTCGACCTACCTTGATGGGCATTACATCACGGGGACATCAAGGTCCCCAGTGCAGTTGGAACTCAGGGTCCATTGCCCAGACAATATGCTGCGGACCCTGAGGAAGCTCCGGTACTGTTACAATGTCTCCTCGTGAGAGCTGGAATGTACCTGTTGGGGACTAAGGGAATGGCCTGGGTGGTTGTCGCGTGAGAGTTGCAGGACTGAGCATGAAGCTATCTCGACTTGACCCACCACCAGACCACACCCTATAGTATATCATGATGTCAATTGACAAGGGCAATCTAATTTTCTACATATATCTTACACAAACGTCCTCCTGACTTTACTCTTCTCTAGAAGTCTTCGTCTTCGTCTTCATCTACTCTTCTGCACTCAACTCAATGGTTCCACTCAGCATCCAACGCATGTCCCAAAGGCCCCGAAGCCGCATAATCAGTCGTAACAAAGGCCCTATCAACCTCTACTAGCCCCTCAGCGCAATACTGCAACGTCTCTGCAATGTCGTGCGATCTATTCAGCGGCGTTTTCTCGTCCAGCAGCACGTCAAACTCGACCCAGACGCCGTCTCCCGCGTGGTACGCCGTCACGTTCTTGAAGCCCGTCACGACGGGCGCGAATCGGTACGCGAGGTAGATGAGCTTCTTGAGGGTGTGGTCGTCTGCTGCTTCGCCTGAGAGACGGACCACGTGGTTGAAACACGTGTGGCCCCAGTCGTAGATGATAAAGAGGGAGAGGAGACCTGCGCCGACGGGGTCGAGCCACCAGATGTTGGCGCGGTAGCCGATAAAGGGAAAAAGTAAGGAGAGCGTGTTGAAGATGACGTCTGTTTTGCAGTCTTGGACGAGGGCTTGGACTTGGCTCGTCTTGATGGGTCGGCAGCCGAGGCCGATGGCTCCCTTGAAGACGATAGTTGCTAAGAGGGAGGCGATGGCGGCCCAGCTGAGGATTTCCGCCTCTGCGTGAGGTGGGAGAAGTCTCGAGACTGACTCTTGGAGGATCTGGAGGAAAGAAATGACCATGATGATGGAAAAGACCACGATGCCCAATGGTTCGAGGCGACGTTTTCCAACAGGGAATCGACGGCGCATCGCCTCGAGTCGCCACAGCACGAGACGACTTGTTGACCAGACGATGAGAGTGCAGAGAAGATCCAGAGCCGAATCCACGAGCGATGCCACCAAAGAAAGCGACCCGGTGGTGAATACGGCGAAACCCTTACCCGCGAGGAGCAAGATATTGGCTATCACGTTGATGTTGATGGCCAAGTTCGCCTTTCTGCTCGCCTTCCTCCTCTTCTCCTTCTCTTCATCAGGCAAAAGCTCTCCGATATTCCCCTCGACGCGCTGAATTCCTCCGCAGCGCTCCTGGTCACCATCATGGTCGGGGTCCGGATTCATCGACTCGAGGACATCATCCGCAATAGCCACGACCACAGCGTCCACCTCAAGCCAATCATTCAGCCTTTCATTCTGCGCCTCGTAAAAAGCCCTTAGCTTCTTGCTCTTCATAGCCTTCAACTCCTCGTCCGTCTTGCGGTACTGCTCAAGGCCCTCTCTGTCGATACCATGGAGGAGGGCTCTCTTGATCTCGCCGCGACGGGCATCCTCGAGCGCCGTGCGCGCAGCATCCTGAAACTTGAGAATCCTTGGCTTGGGTCTCGACTTGCGACCGTCCAATGAGTGGTATCGACCAGTCTCTAGGTCCCGAGGGTGGTGGGTATCGTCGCCGACGTAGCCTTGGCCGCGGTGCCGAGCCTCTCGGTCGTACTTGGCAGCGTCGCCATTCCAGAGTCTCTTGCCAACCATTTTCGTCCAACGATGTATAAGAGATATTCTATGCAAGAAAAGAGTGAGAAGAAGCAAGAGGGAGGTTGACTTGTTTTTGTTGCTTGCGGATTTGCTCGTGTAACCCGAATGGCTTATGACGTAAGTGACGTAAATCCGGGGAAGACGGCAGGTTTGGCTGCAGCCATGCGCGGGTGCAAAACACGCGACACGCGGCGAGTGGAGGAATCAACTCCGCAAGTAAGCATGAGATGCAGAGTTCCAAGGCAATTCTTTGTCTTTTCGTTTGCTGTTTGAGTGATTTCTGTCAATAAATCGTCTCCCTGTGGGCTCTTATCGATCCTTGTATCTGAGATCTCGTCGTCATGAATCCTTCAACCCTGTCTCTTGACGAACAAGGTTCATTCCAGTCATCAACACAGAATACACAACATCACGGAAGCATCTTGATGGCAATACGTAGGAAATTGCAAACTTATTCAAGTTCTATCTTTACAATGAGCGCATTCTTGCTGCCCGAGTCCCAACTCGCTTCATCAGATAAGGATATCTCAAAAGGTCGTTTCTCAAACGCCAACAATTACCCCCCCAAACCAATTTACCTCTAGTCAAACAGTGTCATCTTAGTTTCCGCCCATTCTCATGGCATTCACAAGCCTATGTCGTGCGCCCTCTCTCCGGCCCTCGTTTCGGCTAGGACTATCCCCGTAGGAGTCTGTTCGACGGGCAGTGTCATAGTATGCCTCGGTGTCTCCCAGGCCTACCTTTGAAGGACGAGGAGGCGGCGGGGGAGCATGCGTCTGCTGCTCCTGAGGCTGTGATTGGTACACTGGTTCCCAGTCACCTTGTCGGTAAGGGTTGTTCTGATACGTCTCCTGGGGAGCAGTAGGAGGGCGGCTGGCCCGCTGCTCTTCCCGGTTGGCACGCTCGTCACGGCTCTCACGGTTCGAGCGTCTAACAGAGTCGTGGGACCGAGGAGGGGGCGGGGTGGGTTGCGCTGGGAGAAGTCCGCTCTGAGGCACACCGTTCTGGGGTGCACCATTCTGAGGGGCACCAACCTGGCGACGGGTCGTCTCCCGCGGAGGCTCTTCATCGTCTGTAGCAACCTCTTCCTCTGGCTCGTCTTCGTATGCCCGCAGCTCGCTTCGCATAGCAAGGCTGGCGCAGATGCTTCTAGCCTCCTCGATGGCCTTCTTCTGCGCTTGAAGAGCCTTGCGACGCTCCCGTGTCTCCTTGTTCTCAGCCGCAATGGCCTCAATGGTGGCATCACCCATCCGCATAATCTCGATGGGGTTGAACAGGCGGAGCATTCCGAGGAGCAGGTGCCTCTCAACGACCTGGGTGATAACGTTGCGGGTAAAGATGCGTGCAGTCAGATCGTAGTAGATGAGCATCTTCTCCAGAACTTCCTCGGCCTCAGTGTATGTTCCGCCATTCTCTGTGGCCTCGGCACGCCACTTCCTCAGGCGCTCCTCGTACTCGGGGTCGAAAGGCTGCACCTCCAGCTCCATGTCGTCGGTAAGGCGACTCAGTTCCTTGTCGGCGCTCTCGATGAGCTCCTTCATCTTGATCTCAAGGAAGTGCATGCGGAGAGGATCGCGCATGCGCAGGGGCCAGGCATAATCAATGACATCCGCAAGGAACTCGTTGCAGATGACGCTGACATTGTCCTTGTACTCTTGCGCCAGGACAGGCCAGTTTCTGGAGTAGTCCTGGAAGAGGATGTAAGGGGCTCGAGGGTTTGAGTCGAGAGGAAGTTCGTTACCCCGGATCTGTCGAAGGAGGGGCTCAACTTCATGCTCCGCAAAGTCCTTCTTGGAGCGGTCTCCAACTGTACCAGCAGCAGGGAGGCCGGAACCGTTGGCGCCGTTGGCAGCGGCGGCAGGTTGGTTATTCTGGAACTCAACCTTGCGGCCGTGCTGTCGGAATCGCCGGGCAAAACGTTCGCTCTCCTCGCGAGTGCGGGCACGAAGCTTCTGTGATGGCGTGCCCTTGGGGCTGGACTGTCTGGCAAAGAATCGCTCGCCAAAAGGGTTCTTGTAGTTACCGTTCACGGCAGGGGTGACGAGGTTGTTGGATGCGGTAAAGAGCTCACCCATCTGGAGTCGCATCTCCTCGGGGGTGTCCTTGCCGACGCCCATAGCCTTGAGCTGGGCTTCACATCCGTCCAGCGCCTGCTGGATCTGCCGGCGGAGGGTCTTGACATGCTTGCCAATGTGTCGCTGAAGCTGGGTGCTCAGCTTGGAACGAAGGGCGCCGATACCCCACATCTCAGGTGGAAGAGCTGCCCATTTGCCTCGAGTGAAGAATTCGGCCTCTCGGTGGGATCGCTCCTCGGGTGTCTGCCATCGCTCACCGGGTCCAGGGTTGAGCAGGACGTACCAGCCCAGCTTGAAGTTGTTCTCCCTGTCCTTGTTCATCACAAGTTCAATAAACTTCTCTTCAAGGCCGATGCGCTCCGTCATGTCGGGCTTTGTGAGAACACCAATCGTACGCGATCCGGTAGGATCAAAGTAACGGGCCTTCTTGAGGATGGGGGCTTGGACATAGTCGTTGTTTCCACCGATGACGGCGAGAATGATGGTCCGGGTGCTCTTCATGTATCGGTCGGAGAGTGCCTCGATGGTCTGGATGTCGGCCTCGGACTGGTCACGGTTGGCGACTCGAACCAAACCAGGAAGATCGACGAGAGTCAAGAGCGGCATGTCGGGGCCACTCTTCTCGACGACCAGAATATCTCGAGCGGCGAATCGGCCGGGAATGCTTCGGGGGGCGATGAGGTCGGTCGCATCTCGCATCATGACATCGAAGGGAGTGTCGCCGGTGACATCACCTCCATACTGAAGCAAGCGGGCCTGCTCATTGTAGGGTCGTGTCTTGTCGGGAATAATGGATACCTTGAGTCTGGTCTCCTTTGCTCTTCGCATGCGAATCTCGGTCGCAAATCTCGTGCAGGCGCCGGCATCTCGCGGGAAGGGTGTGCCGGTCAAGGCTTCAAGGACAGAGCTCTTGCCGGCGGATTGATCGCCGACGACGACGATCTGCGGTAGCTTGACATCGTCGAGCTGAGCGAATTGAAGCTTGTCAATGAGGTCCAGCAAGCTGCGTTGCTCGGTAGCAAGGCCCTGGTCACCCAGGGAAGACTCGATCGAAGGGCGCATTTGGTGCCTAGCAGTAGGGAGAATGTCAGCAGCTCGCTGGGCGTCTTTGTCTGGCGGAATGACGAACAGAGAGCCCATTCTCTCGCGGGGTGAGATAGATGGGGATGATTCAGCAATCAGATAGTTGCTGTTCGTTTATATAGAGGGGAAAAGGTCTCAGCTGAAATGCAATGCATGCGCGGCCTTGTCATGTGTCTTTATACAAGATTACGCGTGCGCCATGATTCGCTCTTTCTCGGGTAGGTTGCCTCCGTGTCGCTGATTTTCTGCCGTGCCATGGTTTGCGCGGCCGCCAAGCGTCTCGGCGCCCGAGAGGCAACTATAGCGTCATGATTGCTGCGCCACACCCTACTTCAGCTGGGCTGTCATGGATCACAAGCGAAATGATTAGGCCGACAGGCATCGCATAGTAACGGGACACTCTGGCGGACCCTTTATTTGCCACCGAGAATGCCTTTCTACAGCATTCTCTATCCGCGTTTCTTCTTTGTCCGCAGCTGTCAAACACCCAAAATGTGGCGCAGTAATCTCTGATCTGTGGCGGTGCAGATCTCGGATCTTGGCACGAGGCCCGCGTCACCAGGCCAGGGCCAGGAACCGGGCAACTGGCTTTCCCGCAGGAGATGGTGTCGAGGTGTTTGCCTCCCACCGCCCTATCTGCCTCTTACGTAGTGGGCCACGTCAAGGCTCGACGCAAGGGTGGTTGCTGCTGTGGTTGCCTATCTCTGATCACTGATCACCGTCACCGCCCAAGGATCAAGAGCCTGCCAGACGCAACACTCAAGCACATACGACCATAGCTCGCAGAGAATACGGGATCCCGTCCGCTCTCCCATAGTCAAGCTGCGAAGCGCCGGATTAGTAGTTGGGTCGGTGACGACCAGCGAATACCTGGTGTTGTATGTTTTTTGCTTCCTTTCTTTTTGCCTCTTGATGTTGTTGACCTCTTCTCCTCAGCCAACCAGGCTTGGCTAAGTAGTGAGCGAGCCCTCCTCGAGACACAGACGCGGGCTTGTCATGAGCCATGAGCCATGACCCAACCCAACGTCAAGGGAGAATATAGAATAGTCTGAGGAAATAATAAATAGCACATTGAAACGAATCCTTCATAGTTCTCCTAACCGTCATACATGACATTCTTTATCCAGTAACCACAACTCCGCCATACCATCCAGTCATACCCATCCTACCTACATAACTCCCACAGCCAATCAATCAAATACATCCGTGGCGAACCGCTCATTGCGATGCTTCTTAAGCCATTCGCGCGCCTTTTCTTCAGTTGAGGCGCACTCCATGTGCTCTTCTGACCACTCCACAACGAGACGGACGCAGACAGCTTCCACCGCCTTGCCAACCTCCCGGCTTCCGCAAATATACACCTTGGCGCCTTGATCCCACAACTTGAACACGTCGGTGCGGTCGTGATAGAGCCTGTCTTGCACGTACTTGCATCCCTCTGATTTGTCCGTCGCTCGGGAGTAGGCCCGTCGTACCGCAACTGCTCCCATTTTCTCCCAGCGATCGAATTCATCAGCATAGAGGTCGTCGATATCGGGGTTACGGCAACCGAAGAATAGCATGGCAGGTGCGAGATTCCGTCCCGCAGCAAGCATGGCAGCCCGCTCCTGCATAAATCCACGGAAGGGCGCGAGGCCAGTACCAGCCGCAATGCAGATGATGGGGGTGTTTTCGGCATCACTTGGGAGGTGGAAAGCTGCGACTGAAGGACGGACTGAGACGTGAAGCTTCTCTCCAGGAGACAGTGACGACAAGAAGTGTGTCGCAACACCGACATGGCGACCCTGGCCAGAAAGCGATGGTGCGTCGAGCAGAGAGTACGTAAGTGTGAGCTTGGAAGAGTCTGCGAGCGGAGAAGACGAGATAGAACTGGACGAGTTAGCCATAAATCCTCCAAGAGGAGAGAGGATGTTGACTTACTATTGACGGACCCTCATCGGAGGCAACATGGCAAGATATGAGCTGATAGGGAGGGCGACAGCCAAGTACTTCTCAAGGAGATCAAGGACCGACACCTTCTTGGCCGAGATTTCCTCCGAGTATGCATCCCCGGCCATTTTTTCAAGCTCCTCGATAATAGCCTTGTCTTCGGTCGCTTCCACCAAGGCAAGAATGTTCTAGTTGTCATGTCAGCAAATGTCCATGGCCAAGGCTTTGACAACCCTTACCCTTTTCGTTGCCGGCTGCGATAGCTCTACATATGCGCTGAAGACGTCATACGCAGAGATCTCTGTATTCGTTGGGAGGGTGGTTGGCCCATCTGATTGGATCTTGAGGAAGACATCCCAAGCGAGCTTGAATCGGCGAAAGACGCGTGCCACGGTGGCTTTGGGGTTCAGGGGCAAGATGGCCAGATAGTCACCAGCCTTGTATGTCATACCCGTGGGGAGCTGGATCTCAATGTTTTTCTTGGGAGGCCCTGACGTGGTCAGGGTTTTCTCCGAAACCACCAAGGCTTCTTCAACGTCTTGTCGAAGTCTCGTTTTTCTTGGAGTCGACAGCTCCACCAGCAAGCCTCGCTGTGAGCCGGCTTTACTATCGACGCCATCGCCGCCATACTTCTCCTTCAAGGCAGGCCAGAGGACTTCGTCTTCCCATGCCTCAAAGTCACTGAACATATCGCTGGTTGCTGCATCGGCACTGCCCATGGGGACAAGGCGAGTTCCGCCTCTCTTCTCCAGAGTTGCATCCACGAGCTTGGGAATACGGTGAAACGTCTGAACCCAGTCATGATGGCCGCATGCAAAAACGGCGTAGGAAACCTTGTCCATCTCCTGTCCACTCAGGCCTTCCATCCAGTTGATGAAATGAGCTGCGTTGGAGGGGGGCTGGCCCTCATAGGATGCAGTGACAACAACAACCGGGTGGTCGTTAGGGAGGTTCTGTTTGGCCTGGTCTAGAGGCCCAATGTTCTTCGCAGCGAAGCCGTGACCTGGTGCATCTGACGCCAATCGTTGAGCAAGAGCCTCGCAAGTGCCGCTGTTGGAGCCATAGTAGATTGAAATGGGCTTTCCACCGGTCGCCTTAGGGCCGGAAGCTGCAGAAGACTTGATGCTGGAAGTTGCATGACTATCGCCGCCTCGGCCAGCCAAGACATGCTCGAGTTCAGTCGGCGTCATGCTGTGCCGAAGAGTTGCTCGCATGTTGAAGTGTTTTGGTTTGATTGTCAACGTCTCCTGTATCTGGAGCTGGTAGTTGGAATCATCCATGGTAAAGTTGAAGTTCTGCAAGAGCATTGCCAAGGCGAGGAGGGCCTCCTGCCAAGCGAAGGGTCTTCCAATACAGGCGCGTTTGCCATTTCCGAAAGGCTTCCAGCAATTGGAGTGCTCCTTTTGTAGCTTCTCGAAGTTCTCATCCAGCATCCTCTCGGGGCGGAATGATTCGGAGTCTTCACCGTAGACGACAGGGTCGAGGTGGGCTTTAGATAGCATACAAGACACTATTTCCCCCTTCTTGATCAGGTACTTGCCTCCCAGGAACGTATCTTCAATGGCCTCCACGCCAAAGGAAGGAATTGGAGAATTGAGTCGCAGAGTTTCTCGTAGGATCTAGGAAACGATTAGCAGGACACAAAGACGACTTCTTGGAGAACCTACAGCAGCAAGGTACGGGAGCTTGTTGAGATGGTCAACAGTGATGGGACCACGGCCAATGACTTGGTCAACTTCTTTCTGTGCTTTCTCATAGGCCTCTGGGTGCTTCAATAGGTTGTAAAAAGAGAATGCCAGTGTGCCTGAGGTCGTCTCATGGCCAGCAATCAGGAATGTGACGAGCTGATTGCCAATGTTTTCATCCGAGAGCCTCTCGCCAGTCTGAGGATCAACCCCCTCAAGCATGGCAGCGAGCAGGTCCTTTCGATCATTAGGCCTCTCCTTTCGATTGGCTACAACTTCAGCAGCCAGGTCCTTCATGACCTTGATGTCGGCAAAGAACTTCTCATTTGCTGCACGGTAGAGGAAGTTGGGGGCAAAGGCCGGGCGCCTGTACCTCACCCCTGATTCCGTAAGGAAATCTCCCATGGCTTGGATGAATGGGTGCAGCTCCTCGCGGTAATATGAGTTGAAGCGAAAGCCCATGGAGCACAGGGCAAGAGTGTCAAGGGCGAGACGGGTAAAGTTATCCGAGGCGTTGATGGGAGTTTGAGGGCCGTGGCGAGCAAACTTCATGCACATCTGAGTAGCTATGTCATGCATCTCATCAAACATGTTGCGGATGGATAGAGGTCCAAAGGCGGGGAGCAGAATACGATGCGCTTTGCCCCAGTTTGGCTCATCGTTGTAAGCTGTAAAGAGGCCATCGTGAACTCCTTCTCGAACAGTCTGTTTGCATCGTGTCAATGGGAGTTTTGGTGCCAAGTTTAAGATTACTCACGCCCAGAACAGACTTTAGCGTCTTCTGAAACCTCTTTTCGTCACAGAGTTCGTTGACGAAGGCATTGGAGGATGCAAAGATGGGAGACTTGCCAGGTAGGCGCAGTCGGAAGATGGGGCCTTGAGGCGGTCAGTGTTTAGTTATCGAGTCAAGTCCCCAGGAGTTAGTATGAGCATACCATAGGTATCGGCCAGGCGTTTCAAGTCAGCCAACGGGCTGGTGGCGAACTCGCCCAAGTTCCCAATGAGGGGATATCCAGGGGGTTCCGGAATAGGAACAGACTCGGCCATGGTGACGATTTGAGGCGGATGGCGATGAAGATGGTGTGATGAAGAGGTTTTTGGCGGCGATCACATGAAACACCACGAAAGTGCGGAGAGAAGGTGCTTCGTCGTCGTCCTTTCCCACTTATTCAAGGTCCGCGCGTAGCTGAAGATATGAACGAATCTGGAAGGAACACCCTGAATTGTCGAAAGGAAAGAATGCCACGAGACAACCAAACGCTCGTTTAAATAGAAGATGGATGAGAGAATCAATAACAGAGAAAAGAATTGATAATACTGGGTTAATTGACCTTATCTGACCTGCGTAAGGATCAACATTACCGAGCACCTTAATGGATCCTCCTTTATACTTTCCGCCTACTTCACTTTTGCGTCATACAAGGGCGGATTTGGACCACCAAGATCAAGGCGACGCAATGCGCCGTCATCTTCGTCTCGCGAATCCCGACTGGACACGGAGGTTATTGTCTCAGGCCCGCTGATGCTGCTGCATACTGCCTGCCTGCATCACCGCCGTTACATCCGCTGTGCAGCAGAGCCACAGGCGGGAGTCGCCCTGGCCAATGATCGACGCCGCGTTTAAGATTGTCGCTGTCTCGCTGTTCGCGATGCCTCGGCAAGGCCCATTTTTCGCGCAGCGGGCCATGGGCCGTCCGAGGCCAACGGCGCCACAGTCCGGGGCCCGGAGCCGAGGCGCAACCTCTTCATGTGTGGCGGTGTCAAGAGTCTATCCGAGCGGGCAATTACAGCCAATCATGTATTTGCAGCAAGTGCCGATCTCTCTTCTTACAGACATTCTTCCATTCTTCCACAATTATTCTCCATCTCCATCGGCTTTCGTCCCACCGACCCTCCGACCGATGGCGCCGGAGTTTGTCATTTTATCAAAAAGTCCGTTCTTCAAACACCAAACAAGAATGAGATATTAAACTGGGTCCGTTTCGCCCAATGTGTATCAACTCCAACTCAGCCTCACGGCAATCCACCTCCCATCTTAATAGCTAGGAGCGTTATAGCTGGGAGGGTTGTACTGGGATGGGGGGTTGTAAGGAGAAGGAGGGTTGTAGGGAGGAGAGCTTGGCTGGGTTGAGGTAGTCGTGGCCTTGGAGCTTTCAGCTGTAGTCGTAGTCTCGGCGGCAGTGGATGTGGTCTCGACAGCCGTGGTAGTAGTCTCGACAGCAGTGGTCGTAGTCTCAGCAGTGGTTGTGGTGCTAGGCGACACGGTGGTGGTGACCTTGGTCTCGGTGGTACTGGTCGAACCCTCGGCAGTGGTGCTGGTCGTGGCAACGGTGGACACGCCGGTAGAAGTGACCGTGGCCGTGGTCGAAACCTCAGTCGAGCTGCTCTTGTTGGGTGGGTAGCAAGGGCTCGCCTGGACCCCAGACATGGCCAGGGCAGCCAGAGTGACAAAGAAAGTCTTGGAAGAAACCATGGTGAAGAGAGTGTAAGAGTTGAGCTTAGAATGAGTGTAAGGAGTCGGATTGCTCGTAGAGAGACAGACTTGAGAGCTCTGCGACTGTCACAGCCTCCTCTTATACCCGTCCTCTCCTTTTGACAAGAATCCGGTGCGCCTCTCCCGCTGTGCGGAAGCTGTCAAACAACGCCTCAGAAGGACTACCGGCAGGACTAGCCTACGGTGGCGTGGAACCGAAATGGATCCCGCAGGTGTCCGAGTCCTCATGAATGATACGAAAGGGCAAGTCGTGAAGCAGCCTACGGACTAGCCTCGTTGAATCCGACAAGCCCAAGATTAGACAGAAGCAACTGAGTGGGTTTCCGTCCAGACTAACTAGACGGCGCCGCGAATAAGGAGGCTCGTTCGGATATAGCATTCGTCCCAACAAAGTCCCCGTCGTCAAAAAGGCCCAATCTTGTTATACGAAATCCGATGCGTCCAACAGGGAAATTGCATCTGAAACCCCCCCCCATCACTGACTCGTGCCGTTGAGATCTAAACCACCCGGGGGACCCATCCCAACTGAGACCCGGGCCCACCAGCCCGCTTGAAACAAAACGCAGTGATATCACAAACAAGGCTTCAACTTGCATGTGCTGCAGGTCTGTCACCGTTGGACTCGAGGATGCAAGGGTCGAGACGAAGCACGGCACTTCTTGCCGAATCAGCCTTGCGACTCGACCACTCCCCCATCTCCCGAGATGGAGCCCTGAAGGATAATGCTCCGCAACTTGCCTCTGCTGTCTACTTGTAAGCATTCGGTAACCGGAATACGATCACATTCGCAATTGTGACTACTGGTCTATTTTTGTAAACAAGTGTCTCGGGTGAGAGTTTCTTCTGTTTAATTTCCGATGCTTCCTTGTTCACTCTTCATCAACTCGCCTCACAACTAGGTTCACGGCTTGACACCTCCTAAAGCATATTCAAAGCCATTGGTTTATGGATACCGGTTGCCCAAACAAAAGAAAATTCCTCTCAGCCTGGTAAACCACCAGGTATCCTTCGCCATCTTCTCTTTGCAAATCCCGCTTCTGCAGATGGCATAATCGGAAGTCTGCCTCCCACACACACACAAGCGATTGGGGTTTTCCTGCCAGCGACATGGAGGCCTGAAGAGGTTCATAAAGATGTAACCTGTTTGGGTTTAGAATACTTCATACAGGAGTTCGTATTTAAACGTGAAGATGTCCCAGCCCCGTGTCCCCTGACTTCCCACGACTTACTGAGAGGCACTAACCTGGCGTTTCAGGAAGCACAGCTTATGTAGGCTGATGCCACACACTTAACCTTCTTCAGCTAAAAGGTGTGGATGGATAACTAGGGGTAACTCGTATCGATCTGTAGACGTCCAATGCGACAATACGAAAGCCAAAGTCCAAGAGCCAACATCATTTATTCACCGTCCTGGGCTTCACACTACCCTTTGGCACACACTCAACGCATGTATTCATGTCGACAATCAGGACAGTGGCAATCTTCGTTTCAATATGGGTATCCCTAATCTTGATTCATTCATTCAACCAATCACCAATGCTGCTCGCGACTCACTTCCAACCCTGTCCGCTCCTTGTTCCTGTCCTGTCGATCCTCTAACATGATTCTCTATCCCATACATAAAACCAACAAGGGGCCTGATATCTTTCTTCAGGCCCCTCCTCAAAAGTCCCAAGTCTCGTGGCCGAGCCGTTTAGGAACGTGGCATTGAGATGCCGAGTGCTCAGCGATTACCCTCATCGGGTCTTGTGCTACCCCGAAACCCCGTCAACCAGAGAATGCGAAGAATTAGTTCATCCGGAATCACATCCAGGGCAATTCCTAAACGGAAGGGCGATTCATAGCCCTACTGTCGTCTTCCGTCGCGCGACGACCCATTCCCGGAGCCACTGCCGAATCGATCACGGAGCCAACTTATGGGTCCGTGGCCGCCTTGCCGCCGCTGGTCCGAATCATCCGTCCGCCGACTGCTCTCCGAGGGACTTCTCTGCCTCATCCGTGCCCCATGCTCACCAGGGGCCGTCGCTCGGGGGCTTGTAGGCGAGTGCGAGCTACGCCTCTGCATACGGGAAGTATCGTAACTAAATCCAGATGATGTTCCCCGATCCCGATCTCGATCTCGGTCACGATCACGCTCCTGCTCTCGTTGCATCGACGAGATGTTCCGTAACGCCTCGTTGAGACGACTTTGACTCTGGCTTGGAGGGCGTGAGTATCGAACAGGCCTTGACGGGGGACCACCAGCATTTTCAGCAGATCCTCCCCAGCCGGGTGAGCCGCCAGAAAACCAACCCGAACCACCTCCGAGTCCAGGGGGTGGTCCAAATGGACTCGGCCGACCAGAGCTCTGTCCCGATGGCGGTCCCTGGGGTCGGTTACTGCTGTTGTTGCCACCATTGTTGTTGCTGGCGTTATTGTTATTGCCGCTGCGATCATTCTTTTCGATCGGAGTGCGGCAAATTGGGCAAGTGTTGTGCTCCTTCAACCACAGAACAACACACGCCTCGTGGAACCAATGCTTACATGGTAGGAATGTAGCCATGTCACCCTCCTTCATCTCGTCAATGCAGATAGTGCATTCCGCCTTTCCCTCGGTTCCCAGCATCTCCTTATTCACTGGTTTCCGCTCCAAGTTCCGGAGGGCTTCTTCTGTGGCTGGCGGGGCGGCATTTGACTGAGGGTTTGCCTCCATCAGCCCGGTAATGATCCGATCCAGAGCCTCTTGAGAGTAGACAGCATCGCCGGCCATGGCATTCGCGGGGTTGAGGAGGCTTAGAATGTCGTGCAGGCTTCGAGCGAAGCCAGGAGGTGGTCCTCCCCCAGGCCCTTCATCGCCTCCTTGGTTGCCTTCACCTGGTGGCCCAATGTCACGCATCATATTCGAGAAGAGCCTGGCACGTTGGTTAGCCCCTATTGTCATGGTTACAGCCATGACCCGTAGGCCGTTTGGTCCCTGGGGGCGACTTGGAGGGGGTTGTGCGTACGCTTGGAATGGGTCGGCGCCTGGGCCCATGGGAGGACCACCTCGCGATCCGTGGATCGGTCCCGACACAATGGTCACAGATGTCGTGCCGCCCCCAAAGGGCCCAGAGGTAAAGGTTGTCCGGTGTATGCGGGGTGCAAAGGGGTCATGATCACCAGGTCGTTCACCGGGACTTGAAGGAAACGAGCCACCGGGTCCACCAGGTCTTCGAGAGGGAGCAAACCCCTGGATCATGTCGAGAAAACGCTCGAGAACTGGGTCGACTGCAGGATTATGGTGCCGCTGGTCCGTACCATCCCGCACACTGCGCCGAAAGCCAAAGCCATGCGGCCCGGTGTGCTCGTCGATATTGCCTTCTTCTGGATCGGAGTCGTCATCGTGGTATCGGTACGGACCAATTTCAGGCGAGGTAGAGGCAGAGGAACGGTGTTCAAGGTCGCGAGGATCGTTATCGGGATCGATCTGGGCATTCGGTGAGCAGTCTGAATTGTGCAACAAAGACGGGTAACATACAATCTCGGTGATCTCCCCATGACATTCCGGACACGTCAAGCCGTGGTCGTCGCGATACCACTCGTGAGAGCAGGCGTGGCAGAATACAACCTCGCGGCCTGCGGTTGCATCGAGGTGGACATGGTGCTCGCGTTGAGAAGACATCTGCGCTTGGCTGCGTTGGTACGCAGTCAAGGCACTCAAACCAAGGCCGACAGCAAGGCCGGCGAGGCGAAAAGCGCGAGAAGCCAGACTGAAGGATGATCCTGTGAATCGAGTACCGGGATAGATGGAAGCCGGATGTGGTGAAAGCGGTCGCAATAGGTCTCGCGTAAGTCAATGGTCGAGAAGCGTCGGGGATTAGTAACGCAAGCCGGAGGAAGGGTATCGGTTCATAAGGCGGGGAAAGCAGTATCGAGGAATTAAGAAGGCGATAAAGTTGAGAAAGAAGGGGTATCAAAAGATCTGATTTCTGGTCCAGACAGGGCTGCCAGAGTGTTGAGGTATAGTCGACGTAAGGTTGGAAACGGTGATGTTAGAGCGGTGGCGAGGAGGCGACCCAAGCAGGTAAAGGTGCCAGTGAGTGATGCGCTGCCAGCCAAGACCCAGATGAGCTAAGACAGGCTAGGACATGGATTCCCGCAGACACAACAAGAGGTGCTGCAGGGTGTGCAAGGTGTGTAAAGATGGAGAAGGAACCCAGTGTTTTTGTAGGAAGAGAGAGAGGGCCAGAAGGAAAGGTGGTATCGGGCTTTTAGGTGTCGGTGTTCAAGTTGTTTTGGAAGATAATGGATGCCGGAGGAAGATCGGAGCCTCGTTTTGTTTTAGAGATGACGACGAGCCGGAGGTTTCCCCGCGCATGGACCTTCAGAGTAAAGCAAACGAGGCCACGGTCAACAAGACAACAGCCCTGCAAATATTTAATTTAGTTTGAGGTGAAGAGAGGGGGGAATTGCACATAAAACACCGCTTCAGTAAGCAGCCAACGTGGCAGCTTCAACGACGGGAGTCCATGTCGGCGGAGCAAACGGGTTCTAGATGGATGCCGTCGGGTGCCGTCAACCACACAGTTCGCCCACTGCTGGCTGGTGTACCGAGCTTGGGGCCGGTAGTGACCTCAGTGGCAGCGGGTTAAAGTGGGGGAAGACAGCCTAATCCTTGCCCTGACCAAGTACCCCTGGACCCTGAGACTTGTACCTGGCCTGGTTCGTCCATGTGGTTCACTGTGGTTCACTGAAGCAGGCTGGCTTTGCACTGCCCCCCACCACGACTTGTCTTGAAAGGAGCCTCACGGCCCAATGATTCACAGCCGACCTCTGCTAGTTGCACTCGTTTCTTCGGTGTCATGTGCAAGGCTCTGCATGAATGAGTGATTATCGGGCATATGCTGTGCCTAAGGCACTCAACCAGGGCGCGCAAGATGGGCTGTGTCGGAACCTGCACAAGGCTATGGCTTCCGGTTATCGCGAGGTGCATATGGAGTAGTCAGACTCGATTTCAGTTTGGTGTAACGGTTGGGAATTGATCAGAGTTACAACTTTCGAGGGTGTCCAGGATATCCGAATGAACAAGTACTCAGTGGCCGTGAGCCATTAGCGAGTTGTTTGGTCGTCGTCCACAGAATCCATTTGAATCCGATCGAGATGGCGCGACAACAAGTGAATTACTCTCTATCTAGAAACAAAAGCTATGTTTCGTGCAAGGCAAATTCGGTCCTCAGGAACGCTATCTAATAACCGTTTCATACGTAAGGCTACTTGTTGTTCAAGTGGCTTGGAGGGGCTTGTTCGTAGATTTGCTCAAGTTACAAACGGATGGTTGTCGATGTTATCCAATCTTTGTAGGCTGTGTCTGGGTGATACACCGTACATCACGAAGACATCCATCCATGAGTCCAAGGAGCTGAGAAAACACATTCTTTGAAGGTAGTTTAATTCTCCAATTCACAATCGTAGCGTCGCTACAACAGCCAACTATGCCTTGAATCTGCCTTGCAAATCTATTTCCTTTGCAAGCAGATGGTTGTTAGGACTCCCATGAGGGTTACATTGAAATGCACCTTGTGAATCGTTGTGCAAGGAGAGTTGTTTGCATCTCGGCACTTGATTTCGAGGGAGGGGTCACCCAGAAAAAGAAAAAGATGGCACACTATAGGCAATGAGAACTTCATTAGGCCATAAAGGCATAACTTAGAGTAAATAAATAAATAAAAATATAAAATAAATAAAGCATACCCTAAAGTCTTTATATATAAGCTTAGTTCTATAATTAAAAGTCTTTTATGCTATGATTTGCGGATTAAAAAGGCAGAGTATTAGCGAGGTACTGGAATCTTAGGGGAGAGACGTGCTATTTTTTTCTTGGACCACTAGGGGGTGCAGAATATGAGGCACCTAGTGAGTGGCCATGGCATAATTCAAATTCTAGCTTCGCAGAGACCTTAGTTCCAATTTGGATGGTCAAGTCAGAAAAAGCAGCCATAAGAGAAAGTGCATCTTCACATTGGATGATGAAACATGAAGAATTGAGGACAATTCCTATGCGCCAAAGCGACCATCTCGGGAATCAGACGGCTTTAAGCCTCCCCCATAAGCACATTTAGAGATGCTCTGATTTGCCCA
The DNA here is from genome assembly GCA_006518225.1 of Fusarium neocosmosporiellum. Lineage (NCBI taxonomy): Eukaryota > Fungi > Ascomycota > Sordariomycetes > Hypocreales > Nectriaceae > Fusarium > Fusarium neocosmosporiellum. The sequence goes on along the minus strand of SSHR01000472.1, from coordinate 8,294 downwards.
TCAACCCGGTGACAGAAACGCAATTCTACGAGCATTTGGCCTCAAAACAGAGTGATTCAGCCTGAGATGTAATCCAGCAAGTATCTTGACTAGTCAATAGCATCTATTCAGTCAGTCAAGCTTGGCCGGAAGCTGGGATGCCGGTTAGCCAAGATGAGGTTTCGCAAATCCAAGGAAGCATCACAGAAGGACCACGGCACAAGCGCTTGTCTTTCAAAACATGAGGATCTTCATCTGCCGCGGGAATTTATACATAGTGTCTTTATATCCGGCCTCTAAGCGCTCTTTTCCGCCTTCTCCGCATTCTCCCGGTCCTCCTTGTCCCATTGAACCAGCTGCTTCGACCAGCTATACCCATCACGTCAGTATCCTGAAGAGACGAAGCTCGTCGATCGAGCCGTGAAGGAGTTCGAAACATACCGTCGGCTGGCGTACCACTGTCCCGGCTCGGGCCTGTGCGCCCAGGTTTCTCGCTCGGCGCTAAACTTCCAGGTCACGGCGACGATGCCGGCCATGACGACGCCGGCAATCAGGGTGTTGGCTCGCCAGTTGGCAGGTTGCGCGTACCAACCACCGGCCGGGGACCAGACGTGCTTGGGGTAGCTATTGGGAACGGGGTCAGAATCGCTCGATTTCGGTGCGTCGTCTCGGTCGGGAGGGGTCAACTTACGGGACTTTTCCGCCGCCGCCCTGGGTCAATTGTCAGCGCCACATCACCGGTCTAGGTGAGGAGTTCACATACCATCTTGAATCACTTGACAATGGACGTTGAGAAAAGGGTTAGAGAGCGCAATTGCGACGTTGAATTGGTTGTCGAGAGGTCCCGGTTTCGACAGATGAGGTCCCGTCAAGGCTGGCCCGCGGCCCGCCTAGGCGAGAGAGACGGACCCGGGCCGGTGGTTATTCCGGGACAGCACACCCCGGCTGAACCCACGCTCACACGACTCCAGTCGAGGCTTTGGTGCCCGCAGAAGTTTTTCGGGAAGTTCGACGCCCACGCTCCCGGCCCTTCGACCGCTCCGCGACAAGACAAATCCGACCAAACCTACAACGCCGGGAATTGGGAACTCTGGGACAGAGGGAATCTTCTGGCTCGATGAAGCGGGTACGGCTCGATCGATGGGGCGGCCAATTGCTGCGTGCCCGCTCCGGCGCCGCCATGGCGAGACCGGCTGCGAGGCAGCCTTTTGTCCTCTCGGCCTTGACCTCGCAGTCGACGACGACGACGCCCACGACCGCCACCACTAGACGTCATGCCTCCTCGGCTGCTGCCTCGCACGACCTGATCGACGACATCCCCATTGACCCCCAGGCGCGCACATCCCTCCCCTCTCCTGCCCCTCAGCGCGCCGCAGAGTCCGCGAAGCTCGCGGCCCTCCATGCCCGGTTATCCCTCTCCAGCAAGATCCCCTTGGAGACTCTTGCCCGGGCCCTGATCGTCCCCTCCGCCGACAAGAACCCCAGCTTCAACAACTCCAACCTCGCCTTCCTCGGAAGCACATTCATCAACTACCATGTCCTCGAGTATCTGGTGTGCAAGTGGCCCCGTCTGCCCATGTCCCTCCTCTACGAGACCCTGCGGGCATACGCCGGCAAGGAGTCCCTCCACCAAATAGCCCGCCGCTGGGGTGTCGAGGCCGCCGCTGCACCCGGCGAGGAGGTTGACCCAGGTCTGCTGCAGTGGAAGCCGGAGCCGTCGGGCCTGCAGACTCGATGGGGCTACGTCCGCGCCAATTCATACATCACGGACCGGTATGTGGAACGCCGCGGCATCAGCAGCCGAGTAGTACTCGACGATGAGTTCGGAGACATGGTAGCCATGCCCAAGACGGGTGACGAGGGCTACAAATACTACCAGCACGAGGCATATGCCTCGTTTGTCCAGGCCGCTGTCGGCGCCATCTACACCCACTGCGGCCGTGATGCCACCCGCGACTTTGTCAAGTCCCACATCCTCTCCCGGGACGTCGACGTCTCCTCCATGTTCCAGTTCCAGCTGCCCACACGTGAGCTCGCCATGCTCTGCGCGCGAGAGGGCTTCGAGGCCCCCATCGCTCGCCTCGAGAGTGAGACGGGTCGTCTCTCACGAACCCCCGTCTTCGTCGTCGGTGTCTACAGCGGCGCTGAGAAGCTCGGCGAGGGCTCAGGCCCCAGCCTCGACATCGCCAGGTGGAACGCATCGATGAACGCCCTCAAGGCGTGGTACCTGTACAGCCCCAGCAACAAGGTGCGGGTACCGAGCGACATGCTTGAGGAGGGCGCCAAGCCCTGGAAGGCGCCTCACATTGATATCGGAGAGATCATCTAAGCTGGAGGAGTGCCTCCGCGTTGGATATATACCTTACGTATTCATGACAGGGATGTCGGTGATGGGTGCATGGCGTCTGCCTGTATGTGCGGATAATGAGAACACAAACAAATTCTTGGCCCTCTATGGGCCGTGTATAAAAATGCATGGGAGCACAAGGTCCCCAGAGGATCGGGATGGGAAATGTCAATGTAAGATACAATGTAGAACAATGACAAAACTCCTCGAGAAAAGGCGAGTCAGAATCAAAGATTTACATTTACGCACTGCTTTGCTTCCATCTCAGGCATATTACATATGTATCCATGTCCTCAGCTGCCACTCCGTCATGGAATGTCGAATTCTCTACTCCAACCTCAACTGAAATGATCCCCCTGGCCCAACCGGACTCCCTCGCCTCTCCGCATGAGAGCTCTATACCTGTCCTGACGCTGAGATTGCTCGGCAGCCTCACGGAGCTTCTTCTTGCGCTGATACACTGCACGAATGGTGTCTCGAACCTGTTGCTTGCCCTCTTCGTAGTTTGCCCGCGCCAGCTTGACGACGCTGTCGATCTGGTCGGGAGTGTAGATGAAGTTCCAGGTGCTCAGGAAGTCGGTTGATCCAGGGGAGATGCCAGGCACCTTCTCGTTGGACAGGAGAGGCATGTAAACGACGGTGATGCCGGCATCAGGCTCCATGAGCTTCCACGATGTCGGGCCCGAGATGGCCTTGGATGGAGGAGGCGGCTCAGAGCTGCGTTCTTGGTGGGTTCCGACCCAGACGGTACAGTATCCTAAGTCGCCAGACTCTTGGTCTCCGGGCTCAAATTTGGTCTTTTCATGCTCAGCCATGACAGCCTTTCCTTCTTCATGAGCTTCCTCGCGGAGTTCCTTCTGGTCCCGCTTGGCTTCTTGAAGCTTGGCCTCTGCCTCGTAGGTAGACTTGGCCTGAGCATCATCGAGCTCCTTAGCGACTTGCGAGGCGGTCTCCCCTTCTTTTGGCCAGCCAATTCCCACAGGCCAGCCCTTGACACCACGTTGACGGGCATATCCATCCGCAACAGAGAGCCAGTTGTCTGTCTTTATATCCGCAGAGGCATCGAATACGATGACAACGTCAACGTCACGACCAGGTCGGAGCAGGGGGTAGATGGGCAGGTTGTTGGACATCCCGGCATCCATAAGCTGGATGTATTCGTTGTCATAAATGCTGGTAGGAGTGGTCTTTTCAAGCTTGCCATGCATGCCGTAGGCAAAGTTAGGTATCCTCGCTGGATCAATGGGGTGAACCTTGACCAAGTCATCGTCACGAGTCGAGATGAGTTCGTCAATGGTTCCAAACCCAGCCAAGCCCTGAACCAAAGGCTTGATCTCTCGATAGTAGTGACTGAGCGTGGCGCAGAAAGCGCTGCCAAAGACGCCCATAAGAAGAGGTAATCGGATCTCGGGGAGGTGGAAGCCATGTTCTAGAGGAACATCCTTGCCCTCGTTGAACTTGCGACCAAGAGCCCAGGTGGGAATTCCGGCTCCGAATTCTTCGCAGAAGAACTCATAAGGAGTAATCTCGAACCATTGGAACCACGCCTCCTTCTTGGCCTCTTCCTTGGCTATTTCAGATTCGATAGGGCTCTGCGACGTGGATGCCGGCAAGTCTGGTATCTCGTGACGCACAGCCGTGTAAATGGGTAGAGGAAGCTGTCCATACTGAATGTACTGACGCTGATTGGAGAGTTTGAAGTCGCGCTCGTTGACTCCGAGATCTCCCTTGGGCACCAGGTATCTTGCAGCCAGCAAGACGCCATAGACGTCGACCAGGCCGAAATCGGCCTTTGGGTCACCCTTGAGCTTCTCTACCATGCCACTGAGGAGGTACTTGTTGGTTGGCATCGAGGCGAGAGATTGGAAAGCCACTGGAGGATAGGCAATGTGAGTTGACGCTCTGGCCTTGAGATGGTCCAGAAGATTGCTAAGGCTTCCCTTGTTGAATGAAGTAAGATTGAGTGCCTGAAGCCAGCATGAGCCACTCACACCAGAGGTGTAGGTCACACAGTCAAACAAGCCATCTTCTTCAGTTGCCAGTATTGAGCCAGTTCCAGCAATGAGAGCTCTCAAACCTCCACCGGAACCGCACATGGCAATTGTCGGAACATCGTCGGGGTGAACTTCATCCTCCTCGAGTCCAAGGTACCTTGCCAAGCCTATCCTGGCAACTCGTTTTCGTCTCGCCAGATAGGCCTTTTCTTCATCGCAAAGTTCGGACGAGACACGAACCTCGGCAGAGTACCGGATCTCAGGATTGACCAAAGGATCATGAGCGTCCTGCCAGATCTCATCGGCCAGAGAACCCGGTGACATGGACAATTCGCGCTGAAGCTTCTGGACATAGCCGGGTATCATCCTAGACCACTCTGGGAGGAAATAGTTGACAATCTTGTCAGAAAAGGTCGAAAATTCGACATCGTTTATCGTACAAAAGGCCTCGAAGCGGCGGGCAAAGTTGGTCCAGGCGGGCTGGTCATCTTGGGAGGCGTCATCTGGCTTCTCCTGGGCGTCCTGGTGCTGTTCTTGATGCTCGTGGCGTTGCTCGCCCTTCCCCTTCTTGCTTGAAAGCTGTGCAAAGTCGTCAGAAGGGTAAAGCCACCAGATGAAAAGTCCGCCGGTGATTACTGCAACGGGCAACGTAGATCGTTGTTGGTCCTGCTTGGCATTGCGCTTGGATGAGGACGTGAAGAGGTGGCGGTGCTGTTGATGCGGGAGGATCGGCAAGCGGGAGATCCTCCTTCGAGGGGCGCGAGTTTGAAGCCTCGAGGAGAGTCTAGTCAGACCCTTCAAGGAGGCTCGGGAATGTCTCATCATTTCAGGGAGCAATTGGTGTTTCTGGCGGTTGGTTTTATCATAGTTTGACTGGGCGCATGCGTTTGTGGCGGCCAGCCAAAACTCAGAGCATTGTCGCTGAACAAGACAGGTCGTAAATCAAGTTAAAAGACAGATTAAATCTCGAAGAATGGTCCGAGGGATCTCAGGTGTGACAGAGAGAGTTGAGATTAGATGTTAGAGGTTTACAATGACACGAGGTTGAGCAACTTGTTGAGAGCGGCTCAGGCAGCCAACTCAACCGGATCCGTTGATGTCATTCAGAGTCGCGTCTGGCAAAAGTGGGAAGAGGGGCGCAGAAGGACGGAATTAGGAGGTACCTCGGGTGACAGCACAACTGCTGCATTCGGCAAGTACTGCCCTACCACTCCCCAGGTCACAAGCACGTCGGGCAGTTCCGCATCGTGCCACTGCTGTTTGATCAAGATGGAAGTGTTGTTGACTCTTTCATGAGGAGATCCTAGCAGATGAAGAGATCCAATGGCTATCAGTTTCGCAGATCCTTTCCTCTAATCATTTCCCATCCCATTTCCATGTGCCATGGATCGTCAAGTCCATCTACTGCGACATGGTAAACTCGGGCAGTCCGCTCCAGAGAGCCAATCCGGGCAGCAGCCAATCAGCAGCCCATCCTCGAGTTCGCCGACACCCTCACCTCAATCAAGGCCCCTGGACTCTCACTGAACTTTAGTGGCCAAGCCCCTGGAACATTGCTTCTCAGAAGTCGAGATCTGGCGCCAAGGCACCTGGAGCGGCAGGAAAGTGGGGTTCACGGCGACGGTGGGGGTGGAATGGATGCGCGTGCGGCAGGCGCCAGATGCGGCGGGCGGTGAAATCGCAAGAGCTAGTCGACCTTTGAATTTGATGCAGTTTTTTTCTCGAGCGCCGGCAGAATCTCTCGCGTTTTTTCCATGTCCTTACCTCAATTCCAACTTGGGAAATTTTAAGTCTGCAAACGCCCAGACATACTTTGTTTGCCTTTTATGTAAGTTTTCACCCTACCTAGCAATACTTCCCCTTTAGGCACCCGTTTGTGGCTTACACCGCACACCGGTGACTCTTTTTCATCCATCTACTCGTACCCCGCCACCTCTTTTCTGTCGCGACTCGTCTCACCTCGCCTCTAGATTTTCCTCCTCCAAATCATCTTTTCGCAATCCTCGGGTCGTACAGATTCCAATTACGCGATCGCATATCACTATTGATCTCACATCTTCGATCGCGCCGTCAACATGAGCGACGCTGAAGTCCCCAAGCCCGTCGAGGCTGTCCAGCCCGAGGCCGAGGCCGCTCCTGCCCAGCCCACTGAGGAGAAGCCCGTCGAGAAGGCCGAGGAGAAGTCTAAAGAGAAGGCCGAGGAGACGTCCGAGAAGAAGTCTGAGGAGCCCAAGGCTACCAACATCCTCAAGACCACTGCCAAGATCGATCACGAGAACCACCGCAACAACCGCAAGTTTGATCCTAGCACCCGCGAGGTGACGGATGATCCCGATGCCATCCGCAAGCAGGTAAAGGCAGACACCATGCGCTCTGGAATTGTGCTCTTGCTGACCACTTTTAGGTCGAATTCTACTTTGGCGACTGGAATTTCCCCCAGGACAAGTTTATGTGGGAGTCGTGCGGTGGAGCCGAGAACAAGCCCATGAAGCTCAAGATTATCCACTCCTTCAAGCGCATGCGCACTTTCCAGCCCTACAGCGCCGTCGTCGCCGCCATCAAGGACAGCAAGTTCCTCGAGATCTCGGGTGAGGAGGGCGAGGAGGAGGTCAAGCGCAAGTACCCCTACAAGCCCATGAACACCTCCAAGGCCAAGGTTGAGGCCGCCACAGTCTACGTCAAGGGCTTCGGCGACGAGACCCCCAACACCCAGTTCGACCTCGAGACCTTCTTTGCCCAGTTCGGCGAGGTCAAGGGGCTCAAGCTCCGACGCACCAACGAGAACCTCTTCAAGGGCTCCGTCTTTGTCACCTTTGCCGACGAGGAGGAGGCCGACAAGTTCATCAAGCTCGAGCCCGCCCCCAAGTGGAAGGAGCATGATCTCAAGATCATGAGCAAGCGCGCGTACTGCGACGAGAAGAACGAGCTCATCCGACAGGGAAAGATTGAGCCCAATGCTAGCAACCCCCGCAAGTTCTATGAGGGTCGCGAGTCCGGCAACAAGGGTGGACGAGGCCGTGGACGTGGAGGAAAGGACTTCCGGGGTCGTGACCAGGACGACTGGAAGAAGCGACGTGAGAACGACCAGAAGAACGGCTTCCGGGACCGACGAGGCGGTGGCCGTGGCGGCCGTGGTCGCGGCCGGGGTGGTCGTGATGGTGACCGAGGCCGTGACGGTGGCCGCGATCGGGAGCAGCGCAAGGAGGAGGTCAAGCACAATGGCAATGAGTAAGTCCCATGTTCCTGATTTCACGACAAGATGCTAACATGCTCGCAGCACCATGCCTCGCATCCAATCCACCGCTGACGATTCCAACACCAACGGCAAGCGAGCTCGGGAAGATGATGCTCCCGCCGGGGAGCCTGTCGCCAAGAAGGTTGACGTCAAGGCCGATGCCGCTTAAATGGTCACGGTCGCGGGGAGGAGATGGATACAAACAACGAACGAACTGAGCTGCGTGACAGTTTCCGATACCACACACATTAAAAAGGGGATTCACGGGATGAACAAGGGAAGGGGACTGATCGATCCACTACAACTGTATTATGGGTTTCTTTTTCCGGAGCAACGAGGTGCTTGCTTTACTATGCGTGCCGTCATCTGATCAATGGCTCATAATTTCCTGATGACAATTGATTATGGCTACAACCTTGTGTGCGCGTAAAGTCAAGTGAAGCTATTCAGACGTGACAAGTATCGTGATTCATTACATTCATTTTTTCTCTATCCAAGATTCCATTCTAGGCGAGTATCACATTTATATCTCCCCTCGTTCAGACCGAGTAATCCAGCTTGCCACCGTTGAGAACACCCCAGAACTCCTCAACAATTTCCTTCTGCCCACTCGGCGCCCCTCTCACGGCGAGGTACACGCGCGACTCGAGCTCTACATCCCACTCGCCCGGATTCCCGTGCACCATCCGACCGCCGGCCTCGTTCAGCAGACACCACCCTGCGCAGACGTCCCATGCCC
>SSHR01000469.1:0-17519 GCA_006518225.1 Fusarium neocosmosporiellum | reverse complement strand
TAAAAGGCTCAATACTAGCTATAACTTTAACCAGGTCAAGGTAATCCCTACGCCTAATAATAAGGTATTATACTAAGACACTTTTCTATATAAATCCCTTACTAATTTATCTTTCTGTTATCTCATAAGGTTAACTAAATCGCTTAGAAGGATAGCCGCCTCGTCTTATTCTTCACGACCGTGTTTTCCGGCGAGGAACGCATTAAACGCCGCAGAAAGAAGCCCACCTCCAAGAAGCCCGAGGCATGGCAAATATGCCGCTTCTTCGGCGATGAAGTTATCAAGGATATTTCTATCCCTTAGGTTGCCGCTAACTATAACGATGAAATGAATCACGTTAATCGAGGCGATCAATTAAGGTCATATTATACTTATAATCATCCCTTGTGTCGTGGCCCTTAGCAGGCTCTTTGCTGGACCTTCCTTCTTGACGTTGCACTCGTGAATAACTATATCATCCAGCTACGCGGCCCTGAGCTAAAGTGGAAGCGATTCACGACTCAGAGAGAGTAGCGAGAGTACATTTATAACGAGTTATTTAATGCCTACGGCCAAGAAAGTTAGACAAGGAAGCTATACCGGTCAGGAGACGAGCGTGACCTCTAAGACCCCGATTTACAGCGTGAACACGCCAATCGGCAGGTCAATCATGTCAACCGGAAGGTAAAGTCAGATTGCATTGCTTGTCAGGGCTTTCGGCAAGGTCAGGTGCGGTCAAAGGGTCAGAAAAGAAGCCCTCTTGAGGAGCTCAACGGCAATAAAAGGAGGCCCCGTAAGCAGACTTGGTTTGGCTGCCGATTGTGCAATGTTGCGATTTGTAATAACCAAAATTGTTGGGACTTCTATCACCATATAATTTAGGAGAGAAATCTTGTACCTCTCATTTGGCGCATTTTAATTGGCCACAACCCCTCAAAGTGACCTGCTTGGAGGTCCTTGGGCACTCATGGGATAACTGCGGACAATCTTTACAATCTTTACAATCTTTACAATCCTTTTGAGGGACGTAGAGGCCGGTGCGACCGTGGGCGCGGTGCCGCGAAATGGACGTGACTACCGACGAGATCCTGGTGCGAGGTGGAGATTCAATCACCGTGACGCATCGGTCCTCAAGGCCTATAAAGCCGACTATAAAACTACAGGAAAGGCTACAGGCGATTAAGAAGAGGAGTGATATAGTAAAGAGGAACGGGTCATAATAGCCGCGGGATGGTGAAAATGAAGGCGGGACTGGATTGGCCGACGGGGCCAGAGAATCGCAGACGACGGAAGGCGCGACGGGCAACCACGCGTCGCCTATATAGATCATATTCCGAGCGATGCTCCAGGAGATATCGGCCCATTTGATAAGTGAGCAGAGGAAGATGCTAGAGAGGCTCTAGGACGCATTGATGGAGAACCAGCGAACGATAACGCGGATGATAAGCGAGCAGCTAGAGATGATATACTAACTCCAGCAGGAAATCCAGACGATTAAGGCCCAGGCAGCCAAGGAATCAAAGAAGGTAGACGAGCTTAGACGCTCGCATAAATAAGCCACTAGGCAGCTAAGGATAATATAAGAGCAGACGAATGAGCAGCTTAAATCTATGCGTGAATAGGCTGCAAGAGACCTCGAGTAGATGCGAGAGCAAGTTATGAAGGAGCTAGGGAGAATATAACCCTAGACGGCAGAGGAGTTAAAATAAGTAAAGGAGGAAATGAAATAGGTGAAGGAATAGCTAAATACGATGGCCGATAGCATCTCTAGCAGTGCTCAGACGAGCCCATAGCCATCATATGCCGACATAGCCCGCACCCCGCCTATAAGCCAGCTAAGTAACATCCATACCTTATCGTCTATGCGCATAACCCTATCCTTATTCACGGATACCTTATTCTATACCATTGATACCTCGCGGGTCAGCGAAGAGAATAGAGGTAAGGTATAAGTTAGAGAAGTTTATTAAGCGATCGAAGAGAAGGTATGGGTTAGGGAAGGCCAATAGAGCTAGCGATGCGTAGCCGTGGTGAAGGATGTAAGGAATCTAGATCGCATTAAGGTAATATACCGAGATAAAGCAGAGGTGCAGCTCATTAGAGAGGTGGCGGAGAAGACGGTGGTCAAGGGCGCCAGAGTGCTTAGGGACTAGCTATACCCGGTCAAGGTTAATAGCATAAATAGGACTATAGTACTAGACTCGTCCGGTAATATGCTGCTAGGTGCGGCGGAGGCACTAGGGAAGGAAAATAAGGTAATAATTACTAAGATATACTAGCTTAGCGATAAGGCGAATAGTAAGATATACGGCTCGATGGTAATCTATGTCACTAAAGCGAGTGATGCGTGATGGCTACTTAAAGAGGGGTATTTCTACCTTGCGAGAGAGTCAGCCAGCACTAACATCTTTGAGAGGCGCTAAGGCCCGGCTCAGTGCTATAACTGCTGGGAGATTAGCTATAAGGCCTTCGTATGCAATAAGGCGTAATAATACGGTAAGTACGTGGAGATGAGCTATCGACACTGGGACTACTAGGCGGTTGAGCCAAAGTGCATTCTCTATGGAGGGCTATATGAGTCACTTAGCCGAAACTATCGGATGCGATAACTATATATAACCGATAGCCACTAACCTCTAGATCCTATAGCTCAACGTGCGGAAGAGAGATATGGTGCAGCTAAGCATAATAAACGATAGGGACTTATAGGACTATGCAGTACTAGCGGTGGCCGAGCTATATGCGCTAAATATCGATGGGACGCTAATAATAACATTAAACCACCATAGGAACTAAACGAGATTTATACCATTAAAGAGACACGAGATATAATAGCTAATCCGGAGTATACTCTGGATATATAGCGATCTAAAGACTAAGTAAGTACCTATCCCTTTAGCTAACCTAACTAGGGCGATACTTAGATAGCCTAACCGAGAAGTCTTAGTAGTATTAATATATATAGTAGGAAAAGATAAAGATGCTCTATATATAGCCATAAGATAATTGCATATAATAATTACAAGTTTTCGCAATAGCATAGGGAAAAGGACAAATATTATCCTAGCCAATAACTTTAACCGCCATAACCAGCTCTAGGGAGGCAATAAGGTAATAGGTAAGAGGCAAGGCGAAGCGAGCCCGATTATCGACCTTATAGACGAGCATGGCCTACTTAGTCTCCTCCCGCAGGGGATGAAGATGTGGGAAGGAGCGGACTACGAGAGCACGATCGACCTAATGCTTACATCGACCGAGCTAGCAGATAAGATAGTCCATTATGGCATCCACCTGACTAAACACGGATTAGACCATAGGGCGATCTAAACCGAGTTTAACCTCATAATACCTAAGAGAATAGCGAGCCCGAGGCTACTATTTAAAAATATACCATAGAATATAATTAGGGAGAGAGTAAACAATAAGCTTATATTACTCCCATAGAATAGCGGAGTCTAGACGCAGATAAATAGGTTAATAGAGGTAATCCTCGATGCGATCAATAAACTAATTCCACGAGCAAAGCCATCACTATACATAAAGAGATAATAGATAATCGATCTCACGAGGCTTCATAGAATATATATATTCTAGAGGAACCTAATAAGGGCCCGGCGTCGGGCCAGTCAGCGAAGCGAGAACCTAGAAAACTGAGCTAAGGAAGCGGCCAAAGAGTACCATAATGCCATCAGAAGGTAAAAGAAGGCGCACTAGGAAGACTTCCTCGCCGACGGGACCAGTATCTAGCAAGTTGCTAAGTACCTAAAACCCGGAGATGAAATAAACAGCGATAAAGTGCCTCCGCTAAGAAGAGCAGACGGGACGACGACGTAGGATAAGGCTAAATAAGTAGAAGAGCTCCTTAGTGTCTTTTTCCCACTATTACCGGCCAGCATAAAAGATAAAGGCCCATAACCGCGGCATAGGGAAGTAGCCATGCTGAACCTAATGATAGAGGAGGTCAAGGAGAAGGTCATGGAAGCTAAAGCGTGGAAAGCCCCCGGATAAGACGGGCTACTAGCTATGGTATGGAAGCAGCTATGGCCGGTAGTGAAGGAGCGGGTGCTATATCTATTCCATTTATCACTAGGCGAAGGATAACTATTAGACTAGTAGAAGACTACTAAGATTATTCCGCTTAAGAAACCAGGTAAAGATAATTATAAGAAGGTAAAATTATAGAGACCGATCTCGCTACTATTAATACTAGGTAAGATTCTCGAAGCAATAGTGGCAAATTATATTTTATATGCCGTTGAAATATATGGACTATTGCCTACTAACCACTTTGGCGTAAGAAAGCGGCGGTCGGCAGAGTAGGCACTGCTACTCTTCTAGGAATAGGTCTATAAAGCATGGCGGAATCGCAAAGTGGTTAGCTTGGTTAGCTTTAACGTTAAGGGAGCCTACAATGGTGTATTTAAGGATAGGCTGATATAGAGGCTGGAAGCACGAGGTATCCCTAAGGGGCTTATGAAGTGGATAAATATGTTTTGCTCGAACCGTATGGCCACCATCGTGGTGAATGGCTATACTTCCGAGCGATGGGAGCTACCATAGGCCGGCCTTCTATAAGGGTCGCTACTATCGCCTATGCTTTTCCTCTTCTTTAATGCAGACCTAGTATAGAGTAGGATCGACTTGAAAGGCGGCTCGATCGTGTTCATTGACGACTACTTAGCCTAGGTCATAGGGCCGACGGCGGAGGCGAATAGGGATGGCATATAGGCCATTATTAACCGAGTATTAATATAGGAGAGATGTAATAGAGCGATATTTAAAGGCGATAAGATGGCTATTATCTACTTTATATGCGTCGCTAAATGTACTAATAATATACTATTTATAATTAAGGGAGAGGTAATTAAGCTAAAGTAAAAGATTAAGATCTTAGGAGTGATTATAAATATAGAGCTTAAGTTCAAGCAATATATAGCCGAGGCCGCTTCCAAAGGTCTCTCGGCAGCTATATATCTAAGGAGACTTAAGATGCTTCCACCGCATACTACCAGACAGCTCTTCATCGCCACTATTACTTCGGCTATGGACTATATTTCTATCGTATAGTCGCATATACGCGGAGAAAGAGAACTAACCTGGCTTAATAGGGCATAGAAAATAGGGGCATAGGCGATCACGGGCGCCTTTTAAACGGTATCGACGGCAGTGGCTGAAGCGGAGGCTAGCATCCAGATAATATGCGAGCGGCATGCTCAGGCCGGTATAAGGCTATATATCAACGTCCAGACTCTACCAAAGACACACCCGCTAGCAACATTAAAAGTGTCAGCAAGCCGAAGATATATATCGCCGATAAAGAGACTAGCATTTGCACATGCCGAGAGCGGATTCGAGCGAATAGAAACAATCTAAGCCTATGCGGTACCACCGTAGCATGGCCGCGTGTCGCTGGAGTGCGAGGCTGATCGGGAAGCGGCGGTGGCAGCAGCCGAGAGTGCCGACGATATTGTCATTGCGACTAGTGCTTCCGACAGGGGAGGACTAGTAAGCATGGGAGGCGTCATCTGCCACAAATCGCCTGGCCGGGCAGATAAGGTAGTCGCCAGGTACTCGGTCACTCTCGGTTCGCGAGACGACCAGAACCCATATACGGCCGAGCTAGAGGCGATAGCAATGGCACTTTAATATATGCCCGATGGACTTCGATACTAAGAGCTTACGGTATTATCAAGTAGCCAGTTATCCCTAAAGGCGATTATATGACCACGATAGCAGTCAGGTCAGGGCACCATTCGGCAGATCTATGATCATATCGAATGACTAGGAAAAGCAAATAACAGGGTCAAGATAATGTGGATACCGTCTCGAAGCGATGACTTTACTATGGGCCACATAGCAAAGAGGCAAGCCCGAAGAGCAATCGCGGCAGAGCGCACACCGGAGTCGTTACCATACCAGGCTCGCTCCACCCGGACCAGACTGGCGAAGTTGCAACTGCGGTAGCAACGGGCACTACCCGACAGAGTAGGCGGCTACTCCAAGAGGATCGACAAAGCTTTGCCAGGCAAACACACGGAAGCGCTATACGATAGACTAAAGAGAAGAGAAGCTAACATGCTCTCGCAGCTCCGTACGGGAATGGCAAGGATCAATAGTTACCTGTGCAAGATAGGCGCGGTGGAGTCGGATATGTGTGACTATGGACAAGCAGCCGAGACGATGGAATATTTTCTATTCCGGTGCACAAAGTGGGAGGCAGAGCGTGAAGGCATGCGACAGGTTGGACAAAATATGATGGGAAACATTTCGTTCTTTCTGGGAGGTAAGTCGACGTCGGATGGGCAGAAATGGGCACCTAACCTACAGGCGATGCGGGCGATAGTCAAGTTTGCAACGGAGACGGGAAGACTGGGAGCGAATCGAGGGATATAACATACTAATCATCGAACCTAGGAGATACTAACATCCAACAGCCTCAGGTTAACAGACCATGCTTCAGCTGCTGAAGATAGGATGCTGAACACTTGGAGAAATCGGCCTTCAAGCAGGCCTGTCAAACAGAGTCAAGCGAGGCTGGAACAAAAAGAATCGGAGATAGTTGGGCTTTCTTTTGTGGTCAGGATCAACACGACGGAAGTGTAAATGGCTTAGCGTATCTAGCGGCCCTATGAGATTAGTTCTCCCGGGCGTAATAAAACCTACTACTACTACTACTACTACTACTACGGGGGTTCTGCCATGGTTTGCCGCCTGCTGCGGCAAGGGCAGTGACAAGGGCAGCCACGTCGTAAATCTGACGTATTGACACGACATCACAATGAGCCCCCAGCCGCCACGCCACAGCTTGTGCACCAACCCGGTTAGTGTGAGTCGGAACTGTTCATGTCGCTTGTAGTGCGGCAACTTCCAGGATAGTGAGAAGGCGATGTTGACAGCAGCGGGACTAACCGAAATTGTCTTGAGGTACAACGAGGACCACGTCTTCGAACCTAAACGAAACGCCGTTTTATCCGATGTCATGGGGCGGTCACTCCCTTGGATTAAGGACTCTAGATGCCCCGAGCCCACATGGGCTCAGCATGGTTAACCTTGCGACACATCCACATCCACACCAGAAATACAGAGCTGAGCTATCACATCTCCGCCGTCAAGTCGTCTTGGGTCACCCATTCCGTCGCCTCCATACCCGGTCTGCCAGAAAGATAGGGTCCGTCTGTTGCGTTGCTTAGAAACACGTCATCTCAGGCCAGCCCGTATGGAATTTGAGTTGCGCACTTCCCTCAAGGAGCCTGAGAGGAGGGTTACCCTTCATCTAGGGAATTCGAGTCAGGTTTGAATACCCAGGCACAGCACCAACTGAGCTCTACGACGCAGCGTTTCTCTTGAGAGTTTCAAACATCAGCAGGTAGGCGAATTGATGTAAATGACTGCACCGTACACACCAAACCGAGACCTTTCTATCAACGGTTTTAATGGAATGGATGGCCCAACTCTGGTTAGCTCCTTGAAGTCCAGCTGAGGGCTGCTATAAGCCGGGAGTTTATTTAGCCTTTGTTATGAAATTCTGCTTTCACCTGGTTTATCCGTTGGTTCCAGCTCCTTGGTGGTTGCGTGGCGGCTGACCTGCAAGTTAGGCTTGAAGTTTAGGGCAGGGCACCAGTGACATGCTGGGGCGATGAGGATATTGAATGTTGGAATCTGCCCCACCCATGTCAGGCATATATACCCCCGAGCGTTCCTGGATTCTTCCCTCATTTTGAAAGGCAAAGGAACTGAGCTCTACTCAACCAGCCAAGCAGTTTCAATACCAGAAGGCATCTTGTTACCACATTCTTCAAATCAACCTACTCGACTCTCATCCACAATGGCACATGAGCGTACCGGCACAACGCATAAAATATTATCGGTTATTCTCCGCCTAGGAGAAATTGCCTGCGGTGCAATCGTCCTCGGCATTCTCTCGCGGTTCAGCTACCAACTCACCATCGCGCATGTGGATGAAAATGGCCGCATCATCTATGCACAGGTCGTCGCGGGCATTGCTATTATCTACTCATTCTTCTTATGCCCGCCATTTAAAACCCTATTCTTAAGTTTCCCATTTGACTTTGTATTATTTATTATGTGGCTCGTGGCATACTGCCTGCTTCAGACCGTATGGTTCCCACTCCTATCCTAATCATGGTCTTCGGTAACGAAAACGGTTAATACTGACTGTAAAATTCATACATAATAGCAATCGGGCACTCATACCTGTTCTTCTCGCTGGTATTTTAACTACTGGGGCTACTACTGGGGTGGTTTCTGGCGCGTCGGTCCTCCTGGCACTGTCAGTATCAGCAGAGCGGGATGTTCCCAGTGGAGGACGGTCCTGGCTTTTTCATTCATCGCGTCCTTTGCCCACCTCCTTAGTGGCATTCTGGTAAGCTCTCTTCCTTTTTGCCCTCCTCCACCTTGTCGTTGTCAACATCAAAAGAGTGTAAGCGATTGACATAGATGCCACTAGGGAATCTACGTCTTCCATACTTACATCAAGATCAAGGAGACAGCCAACGAGTTCAAACACCAGGCCAAAAAACACTTGGGGTAAGTCATATAAGCAGATAATCCTGCGTGTTATGGACTCTGGACTAATTCCGCCTGCACCCAAGCCGCGAGGCCCAAGAGAATGACTACGGACGGCCAATCAATGAGCCAAATGTCACCGAGGTTACACAGCCTACTTCGCAGGTTCCTGCGGTCTGACACAGCCCGGGGCATGTTGAGAAGTTTGTGGCGAATAGAGGGTGTAATAGATACCATCCAAGGCTATTCTGAATCGTTGGAATTGTCTGTTTCCTTGTTTGCTACCAGAGAATTGGAAGGGACGGAGGGTAATTATCAGGCCTACCAGATTGGATTGTGGATGCTCCAGAAGAACGTGGCTGTAACAAAAGATTTACTGTGTTAGTTGTTGCACTTAATACCCCATCGGCTGTCATAAACCTCCTGTCGCAGGGTAGGCATGATCTTCACGGCCTCATGAAACAACTGCTTTAGTAACCTAGCCGTATGCTTTAAGTAACTCTGCGGGATGGAGTAACCCGCACCAGAGACAACCTCAGACAACAATCAATCAACACACTGCTGCTGCTCATTATCGTGTACCTGACCCTTGATCCTTTTAGCACGCTCAGTGCGACACAGACCCTTCACAGCTAAAACTACACATAATTCATTTTGCTCATTGCAATGCCCTCCCGAAAGATACCTCCTAAGATACCGGCAGTCAATATCTATGATGACAATAGTTTCATAACAGAAGAAAACAGCAGCCGCGAGCAAGCGGCTGATAATACATGCCGGCCTGAGTTTCCCCCAGCTGAAGACCGCGGCTTCAACATTCAGCCTTGCAACGTGCCGCCTCGCGACCTTAAGGTCAACCCACTGCCCCAGGAGCCACTACAGCTCTTCCAGCTCTTTGTGTCTGTTTCCCTAGTCAAAAGCTGGGTTGAATACACCAACAACTGGGTCGCCAGCTTGCATAAGAGCGGCGTCATTGACAGCCAAAGCCACGAACTGAAAGATGGCTCAAGGCTGCAAAAGTGGACGAGGCTCAAGGTCTCATATGTATACATCTGGCTTGGGATCCTGATTTATATTGGACTCCGCAAGGAAACTACGATCGAGAACCATTAGAAGACCTCTTCGCTCGGGGACCTGCGTCCTACCTATTCCATTATTAAATTTATGACCTACAATAAGTTTCAGCTGCTTCACCGCCACCTCTGACCCTTTGATCACACTAAATTCGTACCTGATGAACGCTTCCCTGAGGTATTCCAATGCGCACAACCGTGATCTGACCTTATACAATACGTATCAATGCAACTCTTAGAGCCGGGCTCTCATCTCGCTGTGGATGAGTGTTGAGACCGTATGACTCAGATGGTCCGACCTGCTGATGGCTGGGATGTGGATACTACGTAAGGAGCTGTGCTTCTCTCAGACACATGTAACTTATACCTTTCAAGAACAACACATCATCTTCCACTCCCGCAATATTGCTTTATACCGCACACACACCGTGGCCAACACGATTATTGGGTGGACAGCGTGTGGCAAGGGCTGGCGCAAGAAGTTGGGCGGAACTTGCCGCGGCGATCTCCATCTCCCCCATTTCCCGTTTGCCCGCTTGTGACCGACCATTCTAGTGGCACACAACCGCTCATTACGTCACCCGAAAGGGCAGTATTTTTCCACGACCAGAGCAATTATTTGACGATAAAGCTCCGGAAACTGGGGAGGCAACCACTACCGGTACCCCTTTAAGCAATTGCGCGTTCTTGGTAGGCGTCGTATGATTGCGTCATGATATTTGATCAGCTCCCGATGTATCCCAAGTGCTTTGAGCACCATCGAATAACCATTGCTGGCCTCCCAGATATATTAATGAGCCAAGATGAACCATCGCTCAACACATCTGTCGAACGCGGCCCGAACTTGACCACGCGTATATTCACGAACAAGTACAGCTCATGAACTTTAATGCAGGCAACTCGACTCAGCCAAACGACTATGATCCCTCAACGCCGGGGTTGCCTATACCGCTCCTGGTGGTATTTGTCGTCATCATCGCCATAGCCTTCGTCTTCCTGATTCTAAAATTGGATACAGAGCAATGTGTCGTCCAGGAGATGCCACGATGAAGGAGGGGCTATGGCTACACATCCCATCAGTGCCCACAAGGCTTCAAGCCGTATCTTGCCCCAGTGTTATATCGTTAGCCGTCAGCTACTTCTCCTGGTCGCATGACTGCTAAGGCCTTAACATCGCGATACTTCGTTCTCCAGCGGATGATAGAGAGTGACGAAGTATCACCGCCACTGAGGGCTCTGATTGGGCCTAACCCCCCTTTGTGACCTGCTTGCAGCCTTGTGGGCACTCATGGGATAGTACAAACAAGCGGCTAGAAGAGATGAGGAGTTCATTTTGTATGGCCCAGAATTAATGTTATTGAGGGAATTTGTTGAAGTCCGTGCCAGGGCGGTTGAGTAAAGGAATGAAGACTTGACAGTGGCTAAGTCCTTTGGGTCTCAAAACCTTTGACTACAATAGCCACTGGTCCATAGATGACAATATTAATCTCTGGTCTTCTTCCCTCTCGATGGGATATCTCTTACCACTCTATCGGTCCGTTGTGTGGCCTTCGTACAGCTATATTATTCTAGTTTCCATAATTTAAACCATGAGGCCTTGGCTGTTCAACGGACAAATTTTACTATAAGAAGACGGACGAAATGGAAAAGAAGCGAGCCGTTATGGTAGAAGGGCCGAACTGCCTTAGGCCCTTGAGTGAATTCAGGCAGGCAAAGTCATGGCCACGCAAGAGGTCTTCGCGTCGGCACCGGTGGTCGGGGGCATTCTAATGGTCTCACATCGGCACCCATAAATACCAGTGGCAAGTAAGTGAGCTGTTCCGTGGTGATTTTTAAACAAATTCACAAGTTCGCCGACCCTACCCCGAGGGTCTCGAGCCAGACTCCGCCCGAGCAGGGCCCATACCACACACTGACAATTCCCACACACGGCACACACGAGGACTACCCGGGTACGTCATTGTAGGCGAAAGAGGATAATACCGTGAGAAATTTAATCCAATGGAGACGTGAAGGTGACAAGTTGGGAGTGCGTATTTAGCGTCATTTCGGGCATGGAACTTGTTCGATCATCTTGTCCACCAAGCTTGGGGTAGTGTAGGTGGGCTTAAATGACGGGAATCACGTCATAGATCTGCCAGACAAACACCCACCGCGACGACCGCCAACTACCTCGATATTTCAACCAAACGTATGTATAAGGCCCTTACTCTAAGACCAACAAACCACGTGTACCCAAAGCACCTTGTCATACAAACCAAAAGAACATCACGCGCACGCTAGGAAACACGATCGACAGGCGTCGCGCGCACGCTCGTCAGCGTGACAGGAGCAGTGGCGCGCGGCGTGGGTAATATGCAATACGGTGACTAACGCCACCGACTTGACGGGGCAGCAGGTCGGAAACACGCCGGGCAGCATCGGCACGAGCGTCGAGACCAGAGAGTGGGCTCAACAACGTGGGAGAGGGTGTGGAGAAACCGGGACAGTGGAAGGGGCCCCAAGGATGAGCTGGAGGAGTTGATGAGGCTGTTCTTGGGAGGATGCGGTGAGTGATGCGTCCGCTTTATACTGTATATAAACGGGCCAAACGAAGCAACCAATAATTAGATTTGCTGCAGCTAAAAATTGATCGACTCATAAAATAGACCCAGCCATCTTCAGCATGGTGGTCGTTATTCTTACAGCTACATCCGACGAGACTCGCAAGCACTCGCCGCCAGCCACGGACTTACCATTCGGACTCATTCTCATCGCCATATACATCCTGGCACTAATATGTTATGTGATGTTTGTTCCCCGGTATCATAATCTGTGCGGCAATATATACTGAGGTACACTAAGCTTTTGGCTTCTAAGACCCTATAGGCATCCAAGCCGAGATGCAGTGGCCGCAGGATATGGAACTATGTCTGGCGACGATATATCTGAGTTGATTAGCGACGGCGGGTCTGAGCTGGTGCTACTGGACCAAGTTGCCCCTGAACGAACTTATACGCGGTGGAAGGCCGAAATGAAGGATATGGCGAACATTGCATTCGGTTTTGATACCTGGTGGGCACACGAGTCTAATACTATATCAACTCTATTTTCTGACTATTTCTCAGTGCAATTTGTTTGGAGCCAATGTTAGACGAGGACGTGATCCGGTATTTACAATGTGGTCACATCTTTCATTCATGTTGCTTCAGTCAATGGTTCTTTAGACGCCACGACACCTGTCCTGTATGTAAATCATGGATTATAGCCGAATAAGTAACGCCACTTGAATCACATCCGGTCACTACTCAAGTAGGAGCTATAACGGCGCAAACCGTACAGGCATGTACCGGTAATGGAAGCGCTGTGGCTGGACGCCAGCCGCCCACAGTAAAGTGGCTCAGCAGTCCGCGTTTTAAGTTTTCAGTTCATCAATCATGACGAGCGATGAGATGATTAGAGCCACCACAATGGGTTTTGCTCCCAGTCAACTCCGGATCAAAAATTGAGGAAGCAAGGGGAAGATACATTGCTCGCTGCGATTATCCGCATAGCTGAGGCTTTGCCCACGCCATGGGCGGAACCAGCAACTTGAATTCGACGATGAGAAACGATTCCGATGCTGGATCATCGGGTTCGCCTATCCTAGGCGCGATTGCTGCGGTTGCAGTGGTCGTAGTGGTCCTGAGGGCCATAGCCCAGTCAGCGCTTTTCCCCCAGTTGCCTGTGCCTCTACGCTAACGATCCAGATGCATGCTCAATCAGAGAAATCTCTCAGGAGCACAGGGAGATATTGAGAGTCGAGGAGACGCCCCGAATGGCACAACTGGTCTCCGAACTCTCGACTCCACAAGTCCAGTCCAAAATTACAAAATTTTCCGGTCGCCCAAATCGCAGTTATCCTCGGCTTCGCACAAGTTCAACTCTTCCGAAGTCTGAGCGTTGTAAAAGTTCCCGCGATGTGGTGAAGACAAGGAACACAATCGACAAAGTTGGAGTGGGAAGGGAGGAGGCCGCTTCTTTTGGGTCTTTTTGATAAGAACCCGTGGTTAAATTGAATGTGCTTCTGGATTTGTACCCGGTCTCACATCCCGTCCATGGAGTTTGTATCTCGTACAAGTTCCGAAACATGAGCCTTCTGACCAGGGCTGATGTTGTGCTGCGGCGCCATGGCGGCCGCCCCGCGACGCATACCATTTTCCCATTTCTCGTGTTCAATATGAGCGTTCGGTCGAGAAACCGCCGCGTGAGCATGCTCAGCGCAACGAGAAAGAATTTCCGCAAGGTAGAGCGCATTGTACAGTCGCTGACTGCAGATCGGTTATCCGCGGCCATGGCGGAATTGGAGAGCTTGGGCAAGACTACTGAACGATGATGTAAAGGAGCTCATCAGAAGTCTTTCGCTGCATGGTTATTGGCAGCCTATGTCTAGGGAGCTCCGTCTGAGCATGCGACGCAAAATCCAGTCACTCATTGTGTGCCATGGCGTGCCTGCGATTTGGTTCACGCTCAACCCAAACGATATCTCCAGCCCGGTGAAGCTGCAACTGGCGGCATACCGCACACACGACCCCGAAGCGGCCGAGGTTTTTCTGAAAAGCCTTGACACGGCGTTCAAACGTACGCGGTTGGCTATCTCGGACCCCTTGAGCTCGGCCATATTCTTCCACCGAGAAATGACGTCGTTTTTCGAACATTATGGAAGAGTGGGAGAGGAGTTCGGTATTCGGGCGCATCAGCCACTACTATGGTGCCGTGGAGACCAACGAACGAGGGGCGCTTCATGTTCATGGACTGGTCTGGCTGCACGGAAACGCGCATCTGAGTTCGATGCTTGCCGACATCGACGGCGACGACCAATCACCTTATCACCACAGATATATAATTGGTCTACCGGAGTGGAAGGGCGGGGCGGGGCTGACAGAAGAAGCAAATGGATGCACATTGCCTCTTTGCGTCAGTGGCCGGAGCAGCAAATTCTGCTCCTCAATGCCTGGAGCTCGGCAGTACAAGAATGTGCCAACGCTGCCGACGTTGCCCAACTCCCAACATCGGCAAGCCTTCTACCACTTTCCAATATGTCGTCAGGTCTAGAATGGACGTATAATCCATGCCTCGGCTGTGGCACCCAGACAGATGGAGCAACGTACTGCTCTGATTCCTGTCGGCTGTCAGAATATGAGAACACGCCCGCATCGATGCGACGTTCGAGCTCGCCTTCTGTGCGGATCACACCGTCCTCGTCGACATCGCCAGCCCAAGGAGTCGTGGCATCGACCAAGGCAGAGAAAGAATTGAGAGCGTATAATCTGTCATTGGACCAGGCGAAGATGCGGAGGAGGGCATCGCATTGAAAGGCCAAGTATCTCCGCTTCATTCATCTTCGTTTCCGGCACAAAGGCCTGCATCGGGGGCCATATCCTCTACACTAACATCTGTATATGGTGTTCTCCCAGGGGTATCCAAGCATCACTAGTATGCGCCCATTGCAGACAGAATTTCAAGTAGAAACACACAAGGGATGCAAGTCTCCCGACCTTTTGTGACGACAAGGATGGCCGATCTGGATCAGGCCTGAGTGTGTTAACCCTTGAATGGGCCTTTGTGCCCATTCGGCTTGTCCAGGACTGCGACGGTCCATGTTCCCCTGTCCGGTTTATCATCCCTCATTATATAACAGGACGCTAACCAGCGGGGGCTAGGTACAGTTACCGAGAACATCAACAGGGTTACAATGAACAGCCATTTGGGGTTGAGGATCGCGTTCACCTTGCCCTTGTCACCACTCAGCTACGAGGTGCACAAGCTCCCCAATTCCCGATCTTGTGATCCTAGATCTCCTGTGAGCGGCATAATCAGCGGATTTCATACTAATTGCATGGACTGGGATATTGTTAAGTTAGTGTGAGTAATAACGGTCCCCCCCCTGTCCGGTCACCTGCCATCACATCAACTGTGCGAAGAGACTCCAACGCCACAACTGCCATCAATTTGCAAGCTAACAATACAAGAAAAATACCATTCTACTCTTGGTCTTCTTCCAAGTCTAGATCTCGTTCCAGATACCGTTGCGAGGACCGTTTTGCCCTCGTTGACCGGTGTCGTAGAGGCTCTTCCTCACTTTCTTCCTCCACTTCTTCTGCTGCTACTATACAACTGCCCTCTCGAGCTGTGCGCTGCCCCGCGTTTGGTTGTGTTGTAGAGCCACTTCTGCAAGGCTCACGAATCTTTCATTCGGATCCTGGCGGACGTTGCGGCGTTTCGGTGGTTGAAACTGTTAATCAGATGTTACGAAAGTCATGCCCGTATGAGTCATGCCCGTGTAGCCAAAATGTCATGCCCGTATAGCAATTCCCTTCTTTAAACAGCTCTTCTCTGGTGGTGCCCAGCAGGGTGGTGAAGTCTCGCGGCCTGGCACTTTCAGCTTTGGTCTACAGGACCAGCAGCAAGCGGGAGAATTGATGTCCCCTGTTGGAGCTCAGAAACCAACAACTAGCGGAATATCCACAACGTTTCAATTTGGGGCGCATGCACCGTCCGGGCCAAATACGAGCAACAGTTCTAGCCTCTTTGATCGGAAACCTACTACATTCCCTGGATCCTCAAGCACAAGTCAACCATCGTCCACTGGAGGATTATTCAGCAAGGCGGGTGGAAGTGCCCAGATGGGCCAGCAGGCAACGCAGTTGCCAAGCACGAAGGGCTCGCTCGGTGAGACTCAACAAGTCCCATGGTCGCTTGGCAAGCAGAACCAAGCTGGTGGAGAGACCGGTCCGGTTTAGCATCTGGCACTTCTATGGCAGTTCAACAACCACAGCAAGCCACGGTTCTGGCAACGTCACAGCCGCATCTGACTACTAGGATCGACGATGTTACAGCCTATGGAGCACCGTGGCTATTTCCAAGCGAACAGGGAAGCCTGGAGATCCAAGATCCAGGTCCGATAGCTGTCCGACTGTCCGGCGAGGGCAAACCTAGGAGTAGGTCCATGTCATCTGGATTCAAGTATGGCCACCATAGGTTCGCCTCTGCCCGAACGTCTCCCAATTTTACTGGCATTGGGTTATCGTCGGGGTCAGATATGCCGGTCAGCCAGATTGAGAGTCGACCCAAGAGCTCCTACTCGCTGCTTCCCCCAAGTACTAGACGTCGGCCGATAAAGGGCGCCTCAACGAGTGGATTCAGCCCACACACCACTCTTGAAGAAACAGCCTCGCCTAATACTACAACAGAGAGTTGGAAAACCGGCGACCGCACACTCTCTGAGATCTCCTGAGAGCTGAAGAAGCTTGACATAAAAAAGGGACCACCAAGAACCCTTTTTTTGGTTCCAACTAAGCATAAGGCTTGGGAGAAGGATATCAAGACCACGCCGTTGATCGACAGAGTGGGCCGTGACGACGCTCAACTTCAAACACCCGCCTCTAATGTAGAGAGTAGAGCAAAGAACCAGTCTGTGGATACTTGTGACGAAGGTGCGAGCGGCCACATCAGTCAGCATAGCCCGACCATTCGGCCGAAAGACGACGAGGGCTTGGATCAAAGCAGAGCGATTGCGTCTCAGCGGCCAATCTCCATCGGGGGATACTGGATGCGACCTACTAAGGAAGAAATTCTTGCCATGGACAAAATCCAACACATAAACGTGACAGGTTTGACTATTGGGCGCAAGAATATTGGCTTCATTCGTTTCAAAGTCCCAGTCGACCCCACAGACATTGACCTTGACGATCTGCTCGGTGGTCTCGTCATACTTGAAAGTCGATCAGCAACGGTATACCCCGCTTCTGCTGTGAATAAGCCTCCTATTGGGAAGGGCTTGAATGTTCCCGCGTTGATATCATTGGAACATTCATGACCTCGAAGGGGGAAGGGGGGGAGTCAGCGAGAGGTGGAGACGGGGGAGTAAGTGACGAGGCATATAGAAACGTCTGAAGAACGTTGAGGGAACCCGTCTTGAAA
>SSHR01000464.1:0-20778 GCA_006518225.1 Fusarium neocosmosporiellum | reverse complement strand
CAACATCCCCGGCACCTCGGCCGCGTACTCCTCCAGCTTCCAGGCCCCCGGCCCGGCGCCCCGGACGCTGACGTCTCGTCGTCGGAGGCCCGCTGCGGGGATCTCGGCTGCGTCGCCGGCCATGGCGCCGATTCCCACCCATGTGAGGGCGTTCTTGGCTGAGGCTGTTGAGGCGCTTGTTAGGTATGCTGCTGGCCATGGTCCGTAGAGGTAGTCGAGCACCACGTCAGCGTCCGCTGCTGCGGAAAAGTCGGTCGACGTGGGTGGATCTTGGAGGACGATAGTTGAGTCGAGAGGAAGTGCGGCGAGGGCATCCTTATTACGAGCTGCGCCGACGACTTGTGTTGCTCCGAGAGTGCGGGCAACTTTGATGGCGATCTTGCCGCTTGCACTCGTAGCGCCCAGGATGAGGACCTTCCAAGGCTTTCCCTCCTTGCCCGTCCTATCCTTGAGGAAATCCACCCTCTTCTTAAGTCCCATCCAGCTGCTCATGACGGGATTCATAAGCGCCGCCGCAACAACAGGATCAACGCCATCAGGCAGCTCCGTAACATCTTCAACAGGCACATTGACAATCTCAGCAAAAGTACCTTCACCAGTGGTGAGCGTGGTAAAGTAGGACTTCTTCCCCGTCGAGACGTTGACGCCGACGCCGTCGACTCCGGGGATGTGGGGGAGAGAGGTCGAGGTGTAGTGCTTGCCCGCGGCTCGGGTGCGGACGAGTTGGTGAAGGCCTGCAGCGAGGACTCGAACCTCGACTTCTTCCTCGTGGATGGGAGCGGGAGGAGGGAGGATCCTCATGGGCTTTGGTGCAGCCCCCCATTCCGCGACTTCAGCAGAAAGCATACTCATTGTGAGGGCGTATCTCGTCCAGGTTGTAGAAATTAATATAAAAGACTGTAACAACCGAAGCAAACCAACGAGACAAACCCATCTCTTTATACCCATCCCCTCATACCATCAAACGTCACCTTCAAACCCAATTCTCCCCACCCTCAATCCCAGATCCCGCACACGCCGCAATAACCGTCCCAACCCCCAGGCACCACTTCAGCCCGCCAGCTTTTGCCTAGCCCACCCTCACACTAAGCCTGACTAATGAAGCCATTCCTTTGATAAGCTCTGACTACAGAGCTTTGTCAAGACACGCAAACGCAACCTTGCAGCTCGCGTACCAAGGCATTGATGATTATCAGATTGTTACTGTTTGCAGCCTGCGACATGGTTAGCTGCAGCAAGAAGATGGCAGGCAAGAGTCATCTTTACGGAAGCTCGGCATCATGCAGCCTTCAACTCACCCGCAGCGCACCCCGAACTGCCCCGCCCAACAAGAAACCTCAAGGGTTCTCGAAGAACAGAGCTGTGAAACGTTTGGAGGCTGAATTGCTGGTGCGACTTGAGCTGGAAGATAGGGCTGAGACCAACATTGGCCGTTTATCACCAAGCATGAAACTCTCACAACTCTCATCACAATTCACCACCACTCTATAGAACCATTCATTCATTAAAACTTTCAGGTATGTCATTTTTGTGCTCCGTTACATCTGTCATGCTTTTTCTGACAACCATCTAAAAACGCTGGTCCCTCCTCTGCCTGTGTAGCCTGTAGATATAAACTGGCTTCCCTCCCCCCTCCAGATGGGCTTGTCTCGATGCAATTGCAACTGTATATAAAACGCCTCCCAACCGGCCATGTGTAGAAAGACGCCAACGCCTCTCCTTTCCATCCTTGCTTTGCATCCATCCATTCATCCATTCAGCCGGCCATTCAGTCATTCTTCCATCCATCCCCTCCCCTCCCTGCCCGCCTTCCGTGCCAATCTGTAACTGAACACCACTACCCGATGTGGTTTAAGTTGCTGTGATGATGGCTTCCCCTCGACATCAATCGTACACACTTGCTACACATGTCAACATCTTCCACCCATCTGGATCCCATCCAGAATAGTGTCCAACGTGTCCCATTCTCGTCCCGCGAAGCATCCCCGACATGGCGTCGGTGGCTAGGAGCGGCGCCGAGGCTGCAGTCCGTCCTATCCAAAAAGGCGATATGCCAGTTGATAAATCAAGCGATCGTCGTCGTTCCGGGCGAAACCCCGTGAGGTGTCCTTGCCACCCTGGGTTGCGTGACTACACGAGATATTCCATCGGTAGTTCCCGGTGAGGCATCACACTTCAGCCTCCCTTTCGCTCGGATTGAAGCTTGGGAAGCTGCTCGCCGTTCCCTTGATTTGCGGCATTGTTGGCACCCTTCTTCTTTCCCTTGCCCGCCTTCTGCCAGCCTCCGTCGCTCTCGCTCTTAGCCCCACGTACGTGGCCGTTCTCCCGGACTCCGTTGACCTTCTGAGACTGCGCAGCGGCTTTCTGGCCCTTCTGAGGCTTCGATCCATCCTGGGAATCCCGCACTCGCTCGTCAGGCTTCTGGCTTGCCTTGGGACCTTCTCCTCGGGAAGCCTTGGGGCTGTTTTGTGTAGCTTGCTTGTCTGATTTTAAAGGCCCATCGGGCTTTCGGACCACTGTGGGAGAAGGAGTGCGGTTCTCGTACACTGGAGAAAGATGAGCAAAATCTTGACCAACAGGGCGATCAATCCGGTGCTCAGCGATGGCGAGATCAAGTGGCGCAATTCCATTCTGTTGACGGGACATCAAACGCTGCCGGGTCGAGGGCGACAGACGTGAAGTTCCCGCCACAGGTTCTTGCGTGAGATTAGAGGCGGCCATGTAGTACGTGTTCATCATCAAGATGCGCTCTCGGAATGATGGATCATCAGCCGTCGATGGAGCCATGTGAGGAGTGGTTCCGTTTGCTACAACAGGAACTTGGTTAGAGACCCCCTGCTTGGCTGTTGACTCTTCTGGTGCACTTGACGAGACAATTGGACCGTCAACGGGGTAACTTGGCACGCCGTTTCCAACATTGATTTGGAGAGGGTTCTCAAAGTTGGACGAGTCCTCTGAAGCATTGCTCTCTGAGCCCGATGGCTGACGTGGGCTCTGGAGGACACTTGTCTTCAGACATGACCCATTGACAACCAAGGGTCGAGAGAGGTTCTTGTTCTGGCTTCCGGGGAAAGGAGCTTGTGCAAGTGGCGCTGATGCGGTGCTCGCCGAGAAAGCTCGCGAGTGTCCCAGGGGCGAGGGTGATCGGGATGTCCTTCTCATTCTGCGGTCGAGAATCGTCTGTGGGAGTTGATCTGTTGACAGCCGTCGACGTCCTGGGCTGGAGTTTTGGCTAGAGAGATCCCCAAAGGCAATACCGTTGGAACCACCCTGCGACTTTTGAGATTGTTTACTGGGGCTGGGGCTCTCTGTCAAGTAGAACGTGGCATACTTGCCCTCTTCCGACTGTGGAGAGTCGGTATGAGCCTTGGGGGTCTCGTCGAAATCTGTATCGTCAGACATGAAACTCGGGATTGGAACACCATTCATGCTACGAGAATTGGCAGTGCCATTGACTGGCTGGTTACCAAAGTAGTTCCCAGCTGCCTGCGCTGACGGAGATCGGGATGCAGGCTGAGAGTGTGACCGCAGCGTACCGTTCGTTCCTGAGCCACCTGCCTCATTGTTCGCTCCGGACCGCTGCATGGAACGACGAAAGTCCTGGGTTGCGCCATTGGTACTGGCTGGAGACGAGGGATACGTTCCGTAGCCACCAGCCTGAGGGAAGAAAGGTCCCCCCAGAGTCATTCCATACAGGGCGTACAAATCAGGTCGCAGGGGTGCACTGAGCGGCGGGTTATCGAACGAATTCGTCCTTGAACGGTCCGTAGGCTGTTGTTGCTGCTGCTGCTGCTGATTGGAGCCTGTGCTGGTCGACATCCTCTGCTGCTGCTGGTTCATGGCCTGGGCTTGGGCCTGGGCCTGATGCTGCATAAATGCTGGTGACTGAGAAGCGTACAAAAGCCGCATGTTCTCCTGGTGATATGCCATCTGGGTCATGAGATCTTGCTGTGTATACTGGAACTGGAACTGCGGGTTCTGATACCACTGCAAGTCCTGTTGCATGTTGACCTGCGGGATAAACATGTTATTGTTGTTGTTGGCATCATATTGGGGAACGCCCGACGATGCTCGCCGATTCGAGTTGGCGCCCCGATGAAAATTATTGTTGTGTCGTCCGCCGCGGTGGTTTCCACGGCCGCCACGTCCAGAGTGTGTCTGCGACGAGCTGCGCAGCAGAACAGGCCGAGATTGTGGCGGTGGTCGGGACCATACTCTCTCCTCCTCTTTGGGAAACACGTACGGTTCGCACGCCTCTTCCAAGTTCGCCACTGAAATCAAGTCGAACGCTCGTCGAAGTTCCATATGCAATCCCCGGAACGAGTACTCGTCAGCCGTGTTCCCGAGGTTACGGGAGGTGTTGAATGGCTCTTCGACGCAGAGCTGGTTGTTAATAGCATAGTGCCACTTCTTCTCATGCTTGGTAACTAGCTTTCCGAGACGGACCGAGAGAACGTGCTTATCGTAGTCAAACTCGTGCGCGTAGAAGCGAAAGAACTGGAACAAAAGCTCGGCGACCGATGACTTGTTCTTGTTTCCAAAACCAGACAGCTTCTTGAGATCGTCGGCAAAGTCGGGCATGGTACCGTCCGGCCTGGGAAGCTTGTGTGACAGCTGATGCAGCGCGGGGAGGACGGGAGGGCTTCGGAGCTGCAGGAACGCGATGATCAAGCAGATCCAGGTGTAAGAACTCAATGTGCCGCCAAACGCTATAAAACGGTCAGCCAGATCTGCAGATAGACGAAAGGTGCAACGTACCCGCATCATTGACTATCCTCCTCCGGGTCCAATACTTGACAATCATGGCAAGCTCACGAACTCGAGGGTCGGTGTCTATATATGTTCGAACCATGCGGGTGTTCTCGAGAGCAAGGGTGTTGTTGACATTCATATCGCAGGCAAGGCCCAATTCAGGATCCCAGATCTTGACAATGGGCACCTTGGCTGCCGAAATGCAGACAACCTTTTCCATCCCCCCTATGCGTTGTCAGCGGGTTACAGTTGGGTGGGTGAGCGAGGCACATACGTCGCGCTAGGAGGTCGGCGATCATGCAAACACCCTCCAATTCGCGCCACGAGGTGGTGATGCAGATATCCACTAGGTCCGGTTAGATGTGGCTTAGAAGAAATGCGGAGTCAACAAACCATCAGAGTCATCCGAACAAAGGAGATTTCCAGAAGAACCAAAGAGATGAACACGGATGTCGTGTCCAGGCCACTCGTCGTTGAAGATCTTTTCAAGCTTCAGCACCAGCTTCTTGCGGTTCTCCTCGACAGCGGCTGTGGGCAGTAGTCGATCATAGACCTCTCGCATGTCGGTCGCCAACTTTCGCTCCTCATCCTCGGTCAGCTTGCTTTTTACCGTCTGCAAGTCCAGCTTCTCAAGACGGTCGTTGCCGACCGAATAAGGTATCCTCCTTCTGGAGTTGATCTGGGCCGTCTCATACTTGCAGCCCCCTAATCGCGGTGGCAAGGGCCGCAGCGACGGCAGGGTGCTATTTGTCTCGGAGTAGGCGGATCGGGGGGAGTGATTGTTTGTGCCGGTAGGGGACGGCTCGCGGTCCTCGAAGGAAAACTGACGAGCGTGCTGATGAGGCGTCGAGGGCACAGAGCTGGAATGGGACTGGGCCGAGGGCGCGGATCGACGGGGCAGAGGCCTCGATGAGTCGGCCGACTGTTTGGAAGGCATCTTGGGCGGAACCTCCTTGGAGGTTACAACCGAGCGACTCTTGTCTGAGTTCTGATGTGACCTGCTCCCATGGCCTCCTCCTGTGTTCCCCTTGCCGGCGGATGCGTCCTTGAGCGACACCTTGCTAGAAGATCGCGACCTGGGCGCGGCCTGGATATGGGGAGCGGAGATGACGGGAGGGAGCGGCGGCGTCTGCAGGCCGCCTCCGCGGGCGGGCGAGATGAGCTTGTTGTAGTGGAGGAGCTGGGCGTGGTAGATGTTGGACTGCTGGGGGAGGAGAAAGGGGAGGAAGTCGAGATGAGAGTGAAACTGGGTGGCAGCCGGGTCGGGGAAGAAGGAGCCGTCGGCGGCGGGAGCGCTGTGGCTGCTCGTCGTCGAGGCCGTCGTCGAACTCGTCGTGCTCGATGTTATCGTCGAGACCGTGTTCCAAGGACTTGGGGGATAGGGATGCTGAGGTTCGGCCGTTGTGGTCTGGGTGTCCATATGGAGCAGCGAGCGAGCCCCGGGACAGTTTCAAAGGAGTGCGGGGAGGCGACAACAGGCGTCGACGAGGCTGTCTTGTCTATAGAGCGTCTTGGGGGGTATTCTTTCTTTCTGGGTGCCGACAAGAGATGACAAAAAAATTGAGAGCAAAGAAGCGACGGCGAGGGTATTGAGGACTGGAGGGAGCGTCGAGGCCTCAGTATCCGAACCAATGCACAGTCAACAGAGCAGGGGGCGAGGATGACCACGAGGCGCTGTTCGGGGAAAAGCCAAGGCGGACGGCGGAAATAGCGAGGATGAATCGTCGAGACAAGGCAGTTTGAAGCAAGGCTACTGGTGAAAATAAAAAAAAACCGTCGGAAGAGGCAAGAAACGAGAACAGCGCCCTTTCAAGTCGAAGAGCGTGTGGTTGGTTGTTGTGCGAGGACGAGGCAGCTTTTTTGGTATAACGGCGAAGCCCCGGGGCGCGGGATAATGATGGAAATGGAGGATTCGAGGATGGTGAACGATAGACGTGGACTGTGTATGGGACCGAGACGCTTGCTTGTGGGGGGGTCCTTGCCAAAAGGGGTCGCTCGGTGCGAGGGACGCCGGTTCACCTCGTGGGGGAGAGAGGGCGAATGGGTTGGTTTCTGAGATGATGCGAAGGAAAGGAGCAAGTAGTACCAAGAGATGGGAGAAGAATGATGATTGAGAAGAGAAGACAAAGCACAAAAATGCGAATGGAGTAGAAGCGGGACAGGACAGGACAGGCTGAGTGAGAGTGAGAGACACACACAAAAGAGACCGAACCAGTCCTCCAAGTGCCGTCCTTTTTGGTGCTTCTGGCTGGATCTGGGATTGGGATTGGGGTTCCAATGTAGTATAGGCGGATGCAGGTGTGCTGTGTGTGAGCTGTGCGTGAGAGGACGGGAGTTAGTACAGTTGGTACCTCGCAAGTCTAGCAGAAGGTGGGCGGGCCTCCTCCTCCTCCACTGAGCGAGTCGAGTGCCACTGAGGGGAGGGAAATGCCCATGGATGGACTGAGGTGCGAGGAGGCCTGTTTGCACACTGTACTTGCATGAATTGTCCGGTATTATCATCATGTGCAGCGGCAGCGCGTCCGTCCATCCACGGAGCCCCGGGATAAGCTCACTCATTTCGATGCTCGCTCTCACCTCAGCGGGGGCTGGGCCATTGCCAGTTTGACACAAACTCGGTACATTTCTGCTACCAAACGCCTCTCGTCAGAAAGTGGAAAGCCAACACTGTTTAGCTGGCAACCACAGTGCCGCTACAGTGTTTCCATGACCCGACACACCATCCATCCGCCCACGCGCGGGCGGCGAAAATCCAATGGGCGCCTGTGCCGGTAGCGAGCGGAGGGTCCACTGCCAAGCGACAGCCTCAGCAGGGCCTCCAGCAGATGGAAAAAGGGACGGGACCCCGTAGCGGGAGACCCGAGGGCAATAGGATGGGATGGGCAATAGGATGGGACAGGCAATATGAGATGGTAATTGACGGCAAAGGGGGGGAAAGGGGAATCAGTAGGTTCTTCCAGCAGTAACAGGGCGCAAAACGGGGCCAGCAACAGGGCCATCTCGAGCCAGGCCAGCTTCCTGCGTGTGCCCCCCAGCAGCAGCAGCATGCCCGTGGAATAGCGAGATCCACCCGCTGTACCTACCGTCCAGCGCGTGGCAGCAGATAGTTAGCGAAGCAATAGGGCCGCTGGGATCCATGGACCGCGGACAAAGGTTCAGGGGTGGGATCAGAGAGGGAGATGCACTGTGTACGGTTCGTTAGAGGGTTGCGACTGTGCCATTGGAGCGTTGGCCGAGATGACGGGACGAGGGCTTGCAGATGCACCCAAGATTGCCTCTCTCTCACCTCAACCCATCAAACCCCAAGATATTCCTCCTCCAAACAGGCCATCCTCTTGTCAATTTAGAACTGCACTTCCTGGCTAGCGCTGTGTCAGTCTCTACAGGGGCCTTGGCCGATGCGCTGCCGAACGGGGACCCTGATTCTGCTTTGCCCCCCCTGACGCGCCCGTGTGTCCCACCCGCATCCCATGGATGACTCCTGGCCGTGATCCATGCCTTGGTGCGCGCTGCCCTGTTGTGCTGCTACGGCGGCGCCAAGTCACGACCCGTCCCTGGGGAGGAGCACGGTGCTGGTAGAACAGTCTCGGCCGGTACCTCTCCGACCGGTAGCCAGCCATCAAGGAGGCTCTCTCACCCAGCCAGGCCCAGGTTTTGGTGAGGGCGGGTTCTGGATTCCGAGGGGTCGGTCCTCCAATTCCCCTCAAACTCAGGACTCTCTTTTGTTTCTTACGGGAGGAGGATTTTTTGCTCTCGTCTTGTCTTGCTTGTTCCATGGACCGGCAGAATCAGGTACGCGACCGGTGCGACCGACTGGGCGGCAGAAGCCCAGAATTAGCAATTAGCAGGCCCTCTGCCGCCGCCGTAAATGTCCGTCCGTGGCGGGTAATTATTTGAGATGCAGCCTCAAATGAAGAGGCCGACAGCGCATGATAATTGCGGAGAGACGTGCAGCTACAGCTCCAATGTCCATTGTCGCTTGTGGTGGTCGGCATGTGCGTGTGTGCGGAGGCGAGACCTCGCGTGTCCCCTTTTGGGATTCAAAGGGCGACGTTGGAATCATATTCCAGTTTCTTTACTCTGCAGGTATGTAGTTTGTTAGTCTTGATCATATCATGCCCAGTGAGACCAAGATGCCCGCCCTCGATTGTAGACTGAACCAGATTTGATCCAATACCCGCACTCGGAGCCGGCCATTCCCTTTAACTTCTTGAGGGACACTCGTATAAATGACGGAGGCGAAAATAGACGGACAGCCAGAAGATTTGAATGGAATTGATTGATGAGCGAGCCCACTCGCGGCCCGTGTACCTGCTCCTCCTGGTCCTCCCTATTGCGGTCCTGCCAGCACACGGATGGCCCATCTCAGAGCCCGTCATCTGTCACGCCCGGGGCGCGTCAGGTCAAGGCTCAGAAGCCAAGCAGGGGGTGGTTCTGTTAGGTTGTTGTCGCGAAGTTGCGAGCGAGGCGGGCTGGCTGCATCGTTGACGGCGAGGATGCTAAACCTTCAGCAACCGACAAAGGTTGTTTTTTCCCCTTTCCCCTGGGCAATGACGACCTCGATAGTCCTCTCAACTTTGTCGTCACAGGCTGGCTGGCTGAACATTGTCTTCTTCTCCACCAAACTATTGAATTCTCAGGGTTCCAGAGGCCAAGTTATCGATTTGACTTTTGTTCGCTACTCTGGAGTCTAGCGCTGTCCTAATTGACGCGCCAAGGAGGACACCCCCTCTTCCCATTTCCCACTGCTCCGGGGACCGGTCGATGGTACGGGGAAATGGACGGGGGTCAGCTGGATGGGCGAGTGCGGCTGCTGCGTGTGTAGCACAGGCTATCAGCCGTCCAAGGGAGAGAGGGGGAGGCTGTTGGTGATTGATCTACAGCGTCTATCCAAAAGGTGCACCTCGTATCGTTCAGTCTCCTGCTGAACTGGACATGACCATGTCTGATCGATGCCCGCCTCTTACACTTTGATATCCCAGGACCTGGCCCCATCGTCATACCTCTCGGACCAGACTCGTGTGGTCATTCTCCCTTCCTGGCCACCGCCAGGCTTTCTGGGCCATCCATCCCTTTTCTGCAGCGTAGGTTCTCGATCGAATTGGAAAAAGGTTATCCGAGATCCGCCTCAGAAGCAGGTTCCAACAAAAAAAACAAGCTCGTCCCTTGCACCCGTGGATGCGCCGCCCTGCGAGATGACGGCAACGCGCAAAGGGCCGACGCGAGGCTACCTCTACGCTGGTCGTATTCCACCATAGGTTTCGTATTCTATCTTTACCCACGGATATAGCACCTGCGTATTCTCCGTATCTATTCCTGGCGTTCGCGCTGACCTGCTCACTCAGTAGAAGAGTATCGGATCTCGGGGTCAGCCACGTCCAGGTCACGAGGCTCAGTGCTCGAGATCCCAGGCCGTTTATAGTCCTACGTGTAGACTATTCGCTGGCCACATAGCCGGTGTCTCTTTTTCCCTCTCCTCTCCCGCTTACCAGCTTCGGATTTCCCGATGGCGCACTTGCAAACGCCTCGCGGCCGCCATCTCAGGTCGGGTACAACCACACATTTTTAGAGACCGTTCCTGAAGCACAGCACAGTGTGCGGCCACTCGGCGCCCAGGCCCTCCAGCTCTGTTTCTTTGCTTGACTTTGTACCACTGAAGCTGACTTCAGGCTGACGATAGGTGGCTGATGGTCTTGCATGGAGGGCATGTGCGAGCGAAAACTCAATTGCATCGACTTACCTGATGCTGATGCAGGCGGCTGGCTGAACGACCCGACGGGACAGCCCCGGCCATCTTGGTTTCTCTTCTTCTCTTTCCGTCTTGCAATGTCACCTTCTTGCCTTGTTTGTTTATTTGGCCATGATTCATAGTCTCGAAGCGTGCAAGCAAGGCTCAGCGCATCTCGACTTTGTGAGGCATTGGTCTAGAATTGAGGCTTGCAAACACCAATCTCGGGCTATCTTGGCGACCAAGTGGTCATTTTACACTTCAGCTCAGCTGAGTCGTTCCAGGCCCCGTTGGGATGAAGCAAGCGCTTCACCTTGGCGAAAATCGCCTAGTTGGCCTCGATAACGCAGGCCTCAATCATCACCCCTGGTCGCTTTACTGTCGATAGTCTGTTTGCCGGCACTTGACAGTTCACGTACCTTTCTTTTCTCTCCGACGCGTCTGTTGCTGACTGGTCCAGTGACCGTTTGTCGGTTTCACCACTGCCGGGGCTGGTGATGGCGAATATATATCTCGTGGTATTGGATCCAGCCTGACGCGGGTAGCCTGACAGATCAGATCAGCCTTGACG
This sequence comes from Fusarium neocosmosporiellum, assembly GCA_006518225.1. Taxonomy (NCBI): domain Eukaryota; kingdom Fungi; phylum Ascomycota; class Sordariomycetes; order Hypocreales; family Nectriaceae; genus Fusarium; species Fusarium neocosmosporiellum. The sequence goes on along the minus strand of SSHR01000464.1, from coordinate 9,727 downwards.
AGTATGATCCTTGCTGAGCAAACGAGATGCTTGCCTTTTCTATTTGGCTGGGTCAAACGTTGGCCTTCATCCGGCTCAGCTGGTCCCTTTGTACGACATGAAAAGCAGGCATGGAAACAGACCGTGCTCGGTTGATGCCCTGCCCCAGAGCCTTGGGCATCTCGACTCAGATCTGTTAGAGAAGCAATATTAACCCCTGGTGCAGTCTTGGCCTGGTCGAGGGCCATCGAGACACCCATCAAGTCCACTCCATGAAACAGAATCTTGAAGGAGACTGTCTACCCCCAGATCCGAACAGCCCACTGAACGAGCATTTAAGCGCTGGTTGCCACTGAGTGGATATACGATGCAAGTTGCTCCGTAATCTCCTCTGCAGAAGGCGAATGGCAGTTGCGGCTCAACCAGGGCACCGAAACTGGTTTCTTGCTTCTGCTTCAAGCCCCTGAAAAAGAGCGTACCGCAAACTATCACGCGCAAGGCACCATAACCTCAGTACTGTCTGGGCCTTTTGGTGCGTTGAAATCCTGCTGTTCCTAGTGTTTCAGGCTCGAGTTAAGCTGCCACCTCTCTACAAGCAAAGTGCAGGCTCTCGTGTCGAATTCGGAACCGTAACCGGTTCATTGGCTATCTATGAACTACGAGCTTGCTCACAACTACCCGCAATCCGGAGTCGGCCGCTTCTACTACGGTGTTTGGCGCAGTTGTACGGACTTGGTCACATTTGACGGTGGGGATTTTGCGACATGAAAAGAAAGGGTCCACTCGTCCAAGGACAGGCTATCAATCAAGAAGCCTAGGGTCCCCCGCAACTACAACAACATGCGTACGATGAAAACCTTACAACATCGGTCCCGTACAGACCATGGGCGCTTGGGTCTTTGTCAATGCCGGCCTGGGCTTCCTAGGTATATTCGGGAATCTGTGGAGGAGGATCGGATCGGATCGGATCGGCTAGGTCATCTCGAGTCGCTTATGTCCTCGTCAAGCGATGCCAGATAGGAGACGGCGGGACCAGATGAACTAGGTACTAGACTTGATTCTGTCCTGTGGAGTGGAGAATTGGAAGAGTTGGTGATCTAGCAATTGACGTTGACTGCAGCCTGACCATCTGATACACCATGCCATTCATATACAACTTCTATGTAGCTCAACTGTTATAGTCACATATACTATCATACAGAGTAAATATGAAGGAAAACGCATGCTATGCCAACAAAATCCTGGCCCCATCTTCGAGCTCCATCACATCATCTGCCCTCATTGCCTTGCCACCCCAAATAACAGTCCCAGTCCCGTCGATGGCAAAAGCGCCAGCCTCTTGCCATTTGTTCCCCATGACCGTCAAGGGCCCATCCTCGTCTTCGTCGTCGTCATCCAATGCGCCGACCTTCTTTGGGGTCTTTTTGTCCTCGACGCCCTTCCTCTGAATGGCCCCGGCCACCTTCTCCCCTAGCCACCCCGTCTCCTTCCAGCCCTGGACCTGGGTGGTAGGGTTGAAGAGATACCACATGCCGCCCGTGCCCAGTCCCCAGGCGGCGTACAGGGCTCTCTCCTCGTCGATAACGACGCGGACGCCCCAGGCGCCGCCGAGGAGGGATACCCACTTCTGGGTGGCCTGCTCCGAGGCATGCGAGACAGCGATGCAGGTGAGGGCGTCACCATAGCGGTTCGACAGAGTGCGCAAGTTGATGAATGTCTTTTGTGCGACTTTTTTCAAGTGTCAGCTGATGAGTTATAACGGCTCGTGAGTGAAATGAAAAGAATGTCGTGCAGAAACGAAAAAAGTAAAGGTGCAGCATCGACGTGGGGAACAGGGAGATTTGACAACATACACGCGCAGCCAACGCAGCGCAGAAAGACGAGCAGCGTCCTCCTCCTGCCGCCGAGCACGATCCTCCTCTCCCTGTCGACGGGTGCCTTGTCCCCGATGCCTGGCACGCGACCTACGGCCACGGACGGGGGCGGAGGGCTCAGCCACGGCTGGACAGTGAGCGGCAGAGATCGGATCGACATCCAGGATCCCCAGCTCTGGGGAGGCTGATCATCCTGGTTATTCTTGGAGGACGACTTTTCTGGCTGCTGCTGAAAGTCAAGGATGTCGCTGGGGATGCCGGCCTTTTTGAGGGCCAGCTTTGTTGTGAGGCTGGAGAGCATTGGGTCGGCTGAGAGTAAGAAGAAAAAAAGAAGGACAGAGTGATACAAGGACAGGGGGCAAGAGATACAAGGGGGGCGGGTTTGAACAAGTCAGCTTTGCAGTTGCGGCCCGGGCCGAGGATGACAAGGGGTGGGAGATCAGCGGCAATTGATTGAAGAGTACAAGAAAGACAAAGAGAGATTACAATCAGATCACATCATGGCCCTGGTGGTGTTGAAGACGTGGAGTTGAGGCTGTCGTGTTGTGAAACTTCCGAGGGGCCGCTAGTGAGGAATGGGGGCTTGCGCACGAGCCTGGGCATGGCCTTGCAGTTGATGGTTTGACATGAAGAGGAGAGTTTTTACGAGCAATGGAGGGGAAAGGTATTTAAGATGATGACATGCTTGGGCTGGAATAAAGCTGGTTTGAACTAGGTAGGGCGCATGCAGAAAGTGGCCGGCGGAAGTCTCGAGGCTTCTCAGTGTGCCATGACACTAACACAAGACCAGGCGAAAGATGGCATCGTATAAGCAAGCGCCCAGTAGTGACAACGAAGAATCGACTTGGTCCAGCTCACCTTCTCAGAATTTCCTCGAATTGAGCACTTCACTCGTCCCATCATTCGACCTCACTCCTGTAAGACGACAGCGCTGGCATACCAGAAACCCCGCCATCCGTCACAGGCCTGCAATTGCTCGAGAAGTCCTCGGGGACGCTTGAACATAGACGCACTGTCGACAGCGAAGCACATTGTTCAAAGTGACCGAAAGATCTGGCGACACGCCCTCCCAAGAGACGACCCGAATAAGACGTTCCAGCCTTGTCTGTTCGACCCAATACTGATGACTGTCCAAGTAGACGGGCACGAGTCTCGCTCTTCTGGGAGACTCAGATGCGTTCGTCCTCATCAGCAGACCTGCAGAACATCCTCCACGAACGGCCTCGAGTTATGGAATACTCCTATGCATGAACGAGGCTTGTTAGGGCTGATTGGGGGGGGGTCGTTGAGGAGACTTGGGACAGTCGAGGCTGCCGGGTAGAATCTAGGCAAGTGTCCAAAAGTTGAACCCACAAGGCCCATTGAGTACACCTAGATGGTGACGGCTCAAAGAAGCAGTAAATCGCATGGGAGCAATCGAGGTCCAACGTTACGTGCCACGCCTTGGAAAATGGGAGAACGCCAGGGGATCGTCTAGGTCCTAACTCGGGGCATATGTCTTCTTCAGCGGATGTCTCATTTATCGCGCCGAGGGAGCTGTCGCCTACGTCAAGCAAGGGCAGGTGGCGGAGAGTGTTGTGCCAAGAGACTGTTTCGCCATTGGCACCAGCAGTTATTGGTTCATCCTCTTCAAAGTTGAGCTGCAGTCGGCGCAGCGACAAGAAAGTGGGCATTGGGAAGGCTGACATCCAGGTGTTGGAGGGTGCGGAGGCCAACCTGCCAACGACACTCGGGAGTCCAAAGGGGTTCCTTGCCGTGTGGCACAAGGCTCGAGTCTTGTCGCATGGTACAAGAACCTGGATGGCTTCAGCAACGATTCGCAAGGTGACGGAGCACCCGACCACTGGTTGATCTCATATCACAGTGGTGTATGAAGGGGCCAGTCGGGTGCTCACGAGGCATAGAAAGGTTCGGCTTTTCGGCATGCCAATTAAAGAAGGGAGCAGTCGGCCATTGTGACAGAGAGTGGCTGTTTAGTTAAAGGCGGGTTGGTCGACCAAGCCTAAGTTGCAACTGTCAATAACCCTAGGTTTGCTCGCAGGTCACCGAAAGCTGTCCAAACAAAAACATCAGTGAATCCGACAGCAATCTCTGCCGTTGGGTTACTCAAGGCCCTCCCGTGCCATGTTCGAGGTGCAAAAGAGGATATCGGGTATCTGTATGGTGTTTGTTGACCGACAATCACCAAACACCAACAACTTCAAACATAAAAGGCCCAACCAAGCAAAAAAAGAATCTCAATCATTTTATAGGAATAGCCCGATGCGGGGGTCGAACCCGCAACCTTGAGATGTGTGTACTCGTAAGAGTCTCACGCTCTACCGATTGAGCTAACCGGGCGGGACGCCTGTTTGGTGAGAGTTGAGGGTCTCACGATCGTCTTGTGAGGGGGACGGTGATGGACTCGTTGGTGTTGAGAGATTTGAGTACGGATTGATTCAAGTATCTAATTCTCTCGGCCTGTGCACCTTGTGATTTCAACACCATCCTGTACATGTTAGTGATAGAATCTTGGTGACTGGGCGGCATACTCACCGGGATACCCGTCGGCTCAAAGCTGTTGATCAACCGACTCTCATACACCAAATTCGGATCCCCCTCGGCCTCATCCAGCTTCTCCTCCCCCTCCCTCTTCTCATACTGCTTGGCAATCTTATCCGAGAAGCCACCACCGGAACCCTTTGATCCCGCCCTCTTCTCCTCCACGCTGCTCCGCACGTAGGCCAGATACGGCGGGTTACCCGGCTTGATGACGTTGTCGGCTGCGAGGACGGTGCCTGGCCCCACGAGGCGGAGACGCTCGCAGAGCTTGAGGTCGCTGAGGTAGGCGGGCTTGTAGTGGTCCAGGAACATGAGGTCGATCTTGGTGAGGGTGCCGTCGGCGTGGAGGCGTGAGAGGGACTTGTCACTGGGACCGACGATGACGCTGGCGACGTAGCGTAGGCCCGCGAGGTCGATGAGTGAGGTGATGACAGCAGCAAACTCGGGGTTGCGCTCGAGAGAGTAGTAGTGTGAACCGCCCGAGGAACGCACGGCGTCAGCAAAAAGAAGAGTCGAGTAGCCCACGTAGCCACCAAGTTCAACCTGTAGATGCACGTTTAGATGCCTTTGGATAAGATCTACCATGTCTCAGCTTACCATGACCTTGGGCTTCACCTCAGCGATCAGGTCCGTAACGATCTTGCCCTTGTCCTCGCCGACGTTCATGAGATACTTCTTTGTGCGCGCAAACTCATCAACAGCTTGAAGGATACGCTTCGGCGAGCCACGCAGCTCATCAATGTCGGCTCGACCATAAACATAGTGCAGAAGCTCAATCTCTCGACCGTCGTCGAAAAAGACGGTGTCTTCCTGCTCAACATACGCCTTGGACTCGTCAAACTGAGACATCGTTTATTGGTGAAAGGTTCGGTCGTTGCAGTACGAATGTTTGTGACGTTCCGGGGGTTCTTTTATCTGCACAGTAACACAAGAAACAGATCGCGTCACTCTGTACCCGTCATTCATTCATTCCCGTCCTTTTATATCCTTCTCTCCCTCGACTCCCTTCTCCACACACGGAATCCCCATTCCGGGGAGCGGCTTTCTCCCCGGCGGGCGGGCACGGCATCGGGTGGGGGTTTGTTGGCGCCGAAGGGAGGAGAAGGGAGACGGGAGATGACGCGCTCATGCCCGAGTCGTCCAAGTTTGGCGTCATGGTGTGTAACTCGAGTTAGACAAAGACACAATCTGTTCTTGTTGGTGGTTACTCGTCTTGGAATAGAAAGGACCCTTGAATGCCTCTACTGTAGGGTCAGATCACTCACGTTCGCAACAAGTCTTATTAACTCCCGAACCATTCCCATAGATAAATGTATGCCCCTAACAATTACTGTCTCCCCAAATGTTTGTCTCCCTGTCCAGAATGCCGTCGCAAAACCAGCAAACAATTTCTCCATTCCCCTGGCCAAGCAACCCTTGTAGAACCGATCTCCGTATACCCCAACCCTGCACCGAACGAACCTGCCCAAAAACACGCAAACGAGAGACGCGAATGAAAATGAACACCAAAACAGTCCTGACCTTATATCCACCCTGAACCCCAAGAAATGCCCTTGTTTTATCTCCTTTTTTTGTGTCGTTTTTGGGTGTTGTGTGTTTTTGTCGTGTATAAACACCTGCGTTTTCGCTTGCCGAGTAAAGGATTGGTGATCCGTATAATCCCTTTCATCCCAGAACCTTTGTGTGTTGGCGCCGAGAAATCAAATACCTTATCGTCAAGGGGACTCCGAAACCGCCGCTCCAGCTATGCTTGCTTGCACTCGCCGCAGACGATTCGCAGGCTTGTCGTTGGTCGGTAAACAGCGTAAACGCCTCAAGCTCCGCTCCCTTTGGGTATCCGTCGTTGCCGTCGGGACGCTGAGCCGTCCCGCCACAATCATGATGAGCGCCCTAGGCCGTAGCCTTCCCAAAGAACTTCGTCCAAACATGTTTTCGAAAACGTCCCTTCCTGCCGATCCATCCATACTAAACACACCTCTTTTCCTTGTCCATCTGCTGCTGAACGCAAAGTCGACATCCCTAAACAACGGACGCCCCATTGTGATGATCAAATGCAACTCCCATTTCACCAGTCCAAGCCCTTCAGCAGAAAAAAGAAACAAATGACAACTCCTCTGTCGATGCCGTTCCTTCAACACCTGTGACCTCAATGGAACCACCCAGCTCTAGCCAGATCCGAGTAGTCTTGCGTGTTTGCCGTTCCCCATTCATTGCCAGAGTGCCCCCAACATGAAAATCAGGAGCCGTAAAAGAGCTGCAGACACCGTCCCTGTCACAACTCAAATGTACCAACCTCGATGCATCTTTTACCTCAAGCGCCATTCCCTATGCAACTGTCAACGCCCATGCCTCCCAACACGCCCGAAACCGTCCCTCAGATTCTAACCCCAGACACTAGCCGGGGCACCGAGGCCCGAGGACTGACCCCAGACGCCGTTGCCACGGCCCCAGCCGCCAGGGGAAGCGAGGGGAGTGGTCGACCGTTTGGAGGAAGCTGTGGTCGCGGGTGTACCCGAGGGACGGGTGCCGATGGGAGCAACCGAGGCTCCAGACTGGCTGGGCTTAGATCCAGGGGCGAGATCGCGCGAGGGGGATCCGCCCGTTGGGCTGGAGGTGCTGGTTCGGCTCTGGGGTCCAACCGCGTTGTCAAAGACCCGGTTCGTGGGTCCAGAGGTCTGGGGGCTGGCTGTGCTCTGAGGGCGAGAGGCCGGCTCGGCAGGAGGGCCGTGAGCGTCGCCAGTAGAGCCTGGGGTACCGGCATCACCAGCAGGAGGGGCGCGGCCGATGTTGTCAAAGGCCAAAGGCGAATGTCCGCGGATGCTGGAAGGTCCGCTAGGGGCAGGGTTGCCAGTGCGGACGTTGCCAGTCTCGTCAACATATCCGGCCTTGTCAGCGAACGGCCCCTCGCCGTACAAGGCGCTGCGCTGACGGGCGATCAGGTCCCGAGTCTCCTCCTCAGACATGTGCTTGTTGCCCGGGAGGGTCAACTCGGAAAGGACGGCTACGTAGAAAAGCTGTTAGCCCAAGCTCAACAAACTCGACGCGGATTACATGTGTGCTGTTCGGGAGAAGCGAGTGAAGAAGAAAGAAAACATGAGCGGCGTCCGGCCAACAATCATCAGCCGCCCATGACCACAATTTTTTTCTATTTGGCATCTTCTTTTGGTTTTGCGATAGTAGGAATGTGCTATACAGTAGAGGGTGGCCTACTTCGCTGGTATTGCTGCTCAGTGTGCAGGTTTCGAAGCTCTCGCTCCCGCTGAGCTGCCATCCTTCTCTTCGCCTGCATGACCTGCTCTGCCTCGTTGGAGCCTCGCGAGGGCTGGTGACGCTGGTTGGCGTAAAAGTTCTGGAGGTTGGGTCCCTGGGAGCCTCGGGCGTCGTCAAAGTTGTTAACCGAATGAGGGCGAGAGCCGGAGGAGTGGTGCGAGGCGCGCGAGTCTGCATCGGAGGGATGGTCAGTTGGGGCGCTCACGGCGCCCTGCCAGCCCCAGCCTACTCACCAAGGTCTTGGGAGGATGCTGGCAGGGCCAAAACGGTGTAGATCAGAAAACTCACGTCGGCCGCCCATTCCATAGCCCTTGCCAGACTTTTGCAAGTTTTCATAAGCTCGGTCGACCTCTGGAAGGGAGGATTAGTTCCTGTGCGAGACGTTCAACTCGTCAAGTCCGGGTTCTCTCCAATTTCTGGTTCGGGTCGGGCCATCCGACGACAAAGCGACCGTCACAAAGTGGCCAACAGAAACCGGAGGGAACAAGACCGACGCTGTTGATAGAGAACATACCGTCGAACTGATACGAGAAAGCGTAGTCGTCCTGGGGCTGAGGTCCACTGGCGCCTGAGCGGATGAGCGAGTTAATGGGCATCCTCGGGTCGGAAGGCGTTCGCAAACCATCCGTACCTGCACGAACGGGAGTGGTCGAGCCCTGGTGCTCCCAGTTATTCTGGGTCGAAGCCGACCACTGCGGGTTGTCGTAGTAGGACATGTTGTAGAATTTCGGATTCGTGGAAAAAACCGGGATGGTGTCGGTTCGAAGAATTCTCAAATCTCGCAACGAAAGGGTCTAGCGACGACAATGACGGGTTAGCCCGATGAAATCGATAAATCGATAGACAGTTTGCGATGACTAGGTGCAGCGCGAAGCAACGAGGGCGCCGGGACACAAGACAATGAGGGACGGTGGTGGAGGAAAATTGCCGCCGTGGCCGACGTCAGGATGTGATGCATCAGCCATCTGAGACAGGCTCCATCGAGAACCACCAAGCCCTCAGGATCCCCTCGTCGCAACACGTTGACAAGCCGCTAGCGATACTGCGCGTCAAATTATCGACTCACCCTATGCGGCAGGATATTTCGTCGTCGAGTGGTGCAGCTTCGTTCGCGGGAAGAGAGCGCAGGGATGAATGGCCACGGGCCGCGCGAGTCGGAAATAAACCACGAAAGAGTTCGGGGAGGCGGAAAAGGCACGAAGCTTGGTCGCAGAAGCTGGTGACAAGACGGCGAACCAGGAAGACTCGAGGCGAAAACCGCTGCAGAGCAGACGGAAAGTCTAATAGAGAAAAAGAGGGAGACGGAGAGGAGGAAGAGGGAAAAAGAAAGAAGAGGCCGAAGATGGTGGTGAACAAGTTGTCAACGGACAAGGCGTGATGGGGGGAGGAAAAACCCAGGGCCTGGTGCTGGGCTGGTGGGAAAGGAGAAGGAGCCAGGCCCAAAAGTCATCAATCAAATCAGGAAGTCACGTCGTGGGGAGTGGGCACAGGTCGGCAACGCTTGGGGCACGCAGGTGCCAGGTGCCAGGTGCAAGGCGCTGTCGAGGGCTGCAGGTACTTGGCGTTGTTGTACCTCGCCCAGCTGGTCCAACGCTCCTTCTCAGGGCGGCAGGTCGGTCGAGCGCCCTGAAGTGACGTTTACAGGGCTTGCCCCAGGCCCAAACAGTGGGTGTGATTTACTGCAAGACGCCTAAAAGCTGCCTCTCTGGGCGATGGCTCGCCCAGCTAGGGGAGAAAGGTACCTGTACCACTCGTACCTCGTTTCGCAGAACAGGGAGAGGCAGGAGGCAAGAAAGGGTACTTGTACTGGGTACAGCTGCTGGGCCCTTCCTCGAGATGCGGACACTGAGACCTCGGGGAAGGAGAACTCGAGACATGCATCCAGGCTGCGCCTTCCCCTTTACCAAGAACTGGATCTACCTCTTGCCCATGTTGAATTTCTCCTGGCCTTGTGCCTCGTCTCCCCATGCCCTGCCTTTTTCTAGAACACAACCGGTCTTCTTCATCTTGCGCGACCATCTGTAGCTTGGATGTCTCTGCGACTTCGTCCGCCCCCCCGGCTC
>SSHR01000463.1:0-20198 GCA_006518225.1 Fusarium neocosmosporiellum | reverse complement strand
TGCCCGGCCGACAGGCTCCCCACCGCTACCCGCCCTACTGCCGCCGAGTCTGTGTTGTCGCTGTTATCGTCGTTGCTATCTCGTGTCCTGTGCGATGCTCGAGCACACAAACGCCGGGCTAAGGCCCGGACATGTTGCGTTCATAAAGCCTGACGCTAGTGAATGTGACTCGATGAGAGGCCGGGGTGATTTGAGTTTGGGGTTAGGGGAAAATGTTCTTGGACAGTTCCCGCATCTTTCAGGTCGGTAGATGTCCCTGTGGTGGGGTGGTTGTTGTGCTGACATGGACATGACAGAGAAACATTCCTCGTCACTCTGCGCAGGATCCAGAGCTCGACTTTGTCGAGAACATGCTCCATGCTGTTCTCCACGGTGTAAAATCAGGTCGGATTGCCTTCCTAGGGCATCGATGTCCAGCAAGTATCAGTCGTCGAAAGTGATGGGGGCCGGATTAGGGTGCGAGTCCGGGAGAGGCGGGGCCGACCGAGTTGAGTGAACAGTCAAAAGCCGGGGCCCAACTATTGGTTGTCGACGAGTCCTCTGGCCAACAGCAGAGTATAGGTAGTCTGAGACAGCCAATCCGCTTTTCGTCAGGGTAGACGAACATGTCTTTCGAGTGCGTACGACAGAGAAGGTCAATATCCTCTTGCCTTCGCGCCTCACGACGCAGCATCCGACCGCTCGCCGGGGCGAACTTTCGGAGAATCGTGTATATGTCCATAGATGGAACGATGTTGTCGATTTGGACCCGATAATAAGGAATCCAAACACGTGGAAAGCAGATCAACGCACAGGCAGGAGGGAGTTTTCCCGCTTGAGCGGTCGCCGCTGGTATGGCATCGCCAGTCAAGCCGCTCAAAAAGCGCGGCGCCCCGTGACTGAGATCCGTGTTCAGACGTCAAGTGTCTGGGTGGGTGTGCATCTGCCGATGGGACTCACACTGGATCAGGAAGATGAGGTGACTGAGTTCTGCTGCTCTTTGTGTGTCCTCAGCGTTCCTGTGCCTCAATCGCCACAGTCGGCGCACAGGCGAAGAAAGTAGTAGGTTTTGGTTGTCGCAAGCCAGAGGCATTGCGCGCGAGGCACAGTTGTGACTCGATCAAAGATGCTCCCCTGTTGCCAGAGAAGGCGAAGCGGGCTCAAGGCCCTTGCATTCTTTCAAGTGCCTCTCGCTGCGTCTTTCGCATCTTCTCGAGATCCTTTTCCTCACATACGAGTAATTGCTGCATGCCAAGCCCTTGTCCTCGCAGCCCCGGCGCTTGTGATGTTGCCGTGAGCCTTTATCGCCTTCGCCGCATCCTTCAGTCGGCTGGGGGCGCTCGAGGATGAAATGTCGAGCGGTAGTACAGCGGTAGTACTGAATAGAATGGGAAACAAGTTCAACATCCCCTGGATGTCATCATTTTGATAGAGTCGCATGTTTCGTGCTCCGACCAACAAGTTCTGGACTTTGGAGGCACTCTCCAACACAGCGATGATCTGCCGCAACCCGACGCACATCAGTCGAGCTCGCTTCAGACATCCGGCGCGAGGCACCACCCACGACCCTATCGAAGATCCCACCCTGTTGCCAGAGTAGGCGTAGCGTAGAGTGGTTGTTCGTTGCATGATCGGGCAGGGTGCCAAATCCACAACACGAAACCGCTGCTGGCAGGTTCATCCTCACGGGCCTCCATGATGTGATTGGGACGAGTTTGCAGAATGCTCCGAAAGACCAAGGAGCGTAATGGTGTTTGGGGAATAACGGAGAGTGGAGAAGAGGGCAGGAAAAGCACGACATAGATCTCGTCGTTGCAGTCTCGATGCCGTCATCATCGCCGCTACGGGAAGCGCTGTAGGCAGTTGGATAATGCTGAGATGCATGTCAAGGGCGTGGAAGGAACGAAGCAGTAGTGGAAGGCCTCGCCGACTGCCTGACCAAGACTGGGCCGTTTGGCATCGCCTTCAGAACCTCTGTGCCTCGCTTTCAACCTGCGAGGGTCTCTGCACCTTTGGGTGGTACATAAGGCGGTGAGGAAGGGGCGAGGCCGTCGTTTCCGTTCGCAGCAGCGTAGTGCTTTAAGCAAACAATACTCTGCTTCTCGAAGAGTGAGGCAGGGGCGTAGGGGCCCCGACATTGTTGTAAATGGGCAAATATTGTGCTCGATCAAAACTCGTGAGAGAACAGAAAGCTTGACAACGCCTACAAATTTGTTAACAATGATAGACAGAGGAAAATGCACAGAGAGGAGCTTACCAGTAACATCGGACGCGGGTGAGATCTCTGCGGAAGTGCGGTCCGGCGTTGTTGTGGTGCCTCCTTCCTGATCACCACACTCATCCAATTCATGGATTTGAGTCACTGAGCAAAACCAAGGCAGACAGCCTGCTTCCGAGGACATTTCGCAAGGAAGCGAACCCAAACCAGTGTCTGTTGTGGGATCGCAAGCCTCGTGACGCGGAACGTTCGCCGAGTTCCTCAAGAAGCGCTGAGAAACCGCTAAGAGACATTGGTAAGCTTGGATCAATCAATGTCGTTAAGGGCCCTTACTTACAAAACGAAGGTTGTCTGCAATTTCATGCCCCGTGATCGCACGGAGAGCAGAAAGCATAGACTGTGTCTGCTTGAGAGCACTCGTAGCGCCTACCGTGAGCTCACCGTTGACCGTGTACTTGATCTCCCGGATGAGATGGACAAGAAAGTATATATAAGAGCGTATGAGAAGGTGGGTGGATGCTGGAGGGAAAGGGTTGCCAACTTGGCTGGAGTTCAAATGGTATTTATTTTCGCAACATGGCACTGCTTCCACCTAGATCGGCCCAAGACACGACCCCTATCTGACAAGATCCAATCTCCAAAAACTCAACAAAACTAAAACTCGGGTTCCGTCAGATTCCATCAGACACTGACGTGTTTCGCAATATGCAACGTACCGGCGGTCAATCTCATCATGGCTTCCCACACCAGCCACCCATGCGACAAATACGCAACGACCCGAGGCAAACATACTCAAGATAGCTTCTTCTGCATCAGATCCGCAAGCTCATCCAACAGCTCCACCGTCTCAGCCGGGCTCGCAATCCAAGCCGTCGTGCCAACACTCCGAGCCTTGAAGTCATTGGAGCCAGCACTCAAGAATTGATCGCCTACGTGCAGCGTATTCTCGCCACGGATGACACCTCCGGTTTCCCTGCTGCCAAACCACTGCTGGCACACCGTGACTCCCCAGCTCTTGTCGCCAATGTCGACAAACACATCCCGTCCGCCGTTGAAGGCGCAGAACGGCACTCGCCGAGATTGGCTCACGACTGAGGGCGGGAGTGGTGGCGAAGACGAGGGACGCGGCTTTGCTGGGCGTTCTTCAGTGGATCCGAGGCTGCTGAGCTCGAGAATGCGCTGGACAACAAGAACAGTCTCTTCCAGACTCTCACGGGCGATGCGAGTTTCGGGTGTCTTGGGTATGATGCCGACAGCTCGATCCTTGCGCATGATCAATGCTGGCAAGTTCATAGTCTTGACACAATCACGGAGGGCAGACTCTGCGACATCCAGCAGAGTCGTAATGTCGGCATCAGACCACGAGGCCATCTCGGGAGTCAGCCACTCGCCTCGGGGAACGGGAGCAAGTCGGTGAGGGGAGGAGGGCGAGAACTCAAACAGGTAGTTTGCCTCGCCTCCCATGATGATGATGTTCTGCTTTTGGATGGGGTCCAAGTCGGTTGACTCGGCAATGGCATCAAGCAGACCGTGGAGGCGCTCGTAGTAGCGGTCAGCGGAAGTGTACCCGGCAGCCGTGACGATGCCAATCTTGATGTTCTTGCGAAGAAGGTCTGCGGTTGGTTAGATGGGGCTTGCAACTCGTTGGAGATGCATCTTACCGAGGAGACGCGGGATTACGGGGCTGGACGGCTCGAGACTGCACCCGTCGTCGTACAGAGTAACGTCACCATCAAACGTGGCAAGTTGGAGAGCGCCGTTTGTCACAGCCATGACCTGGGCCGAGTTTAGGATTTGGCGGACATCGTTGAATGAAGGGGCGACAAATCTCCTGGACGAGATGTACCGCTTCCTATCCTGGTACTTGAAAGCTGCTTCAAGCGGGAGACGGGTAAAGAAGGGGCCGGCTGTGGGGACCAGCATCCGTAATTTAGAGGGGAGCAAGTTGTTGTCCTGCTGGCGGGCGACTATTGACGGTTAGATGCTTGATGAGACAGGTCGAGCGTGCAGCTCTTACTATGGTCATCAATCATGAGCTCGACATCACGCATAATCTCTGCATATCGGCGGTGAGACTCGTCGGCCATCTGAGCAACGCTAGGACCATCTCCAAAGACTCCGGTGGGCTGAGAGTAGAGCACAAAAGGCACTGCGAGGAGGCCTTTGACCCATTCTGCGATCTGGTTAGTTGGGCGATGAAAGGCGGTGATGGCGGCGAGGCACGTGGGGGGTTGGGCAAGTTGGAGAATGAGAGGATGGATGATGGGCAATGGACAGATAATGTCTGGATTATATGTCGAAATGGGTAGAGAGAACATACCGATAAACTGGTCTCTTCGGTGCGTCTTGAGAGCATCTGAATGTCGTCAGTATGTGTGTAACCATGGTGACTGGGCGAGATAAGGGAGGGGAAGTGTATACATTCGACACGGTAACGGGTAGTCATGGCTGTGTAGGATATGGATAAATGCGAGATAGTGTATGGGTATTCGCTAAAATTGGGTATCAAGGATCATGTGTGTCAAAAGCAAAGATTGTGTTAAAGACAAGTTGCAAAGATGGAGTTGAGTCAAAGGTGAAGGTGACCGGTCAAGATGGTCGAGGTGAGGCAGGTGCAGGCGCAGGTGCAGGTGCAGGTGGTCATGTCCGACGCAAGCAACAACGGGAGCCGCCGTTAAGCGGGGAAGACCGACCCCACTGCTATTGCCCCAAGTTAGACCATTCCTGCCATCTGATTGGTCCGGAGCTATACCCAGCCCCTGCCAATCCGTCCTGCATTAGCATTAAGCTGGCATATCCATCCACGATAATGCTGCATCTTTCGTCATCATCAGAGTCGAGCAGGGTTACCCTAGACAGACGAGTTGCCTCACTCTGGGTTCTGTTTTTGAGGCGAATAGCCATGACCATGTTCTTCTATTCAAACGATGCTTCCTTCAGTGGCAAGCTTTGGATACTTGTGTCATAACTTTAACTGCAACGCCACTCACTTACCCATCACAAAGAATCAACCTTGGCATGTGACCTGTGCGCCTCGACCATTCCGTGCTGACATCTGCTAGAGCGCAGCTGAAAACCATGGCTAGACATATCGGGTTGAGCTATTCATGTATGTCTCAAATTCCCGTGCTGAACCACCGGCAAGATCCATTCAACACGTCACCAAGTGCCGTAGCGAGAGGCGCTGTGACGACCAAGAAGAATTGACCATGTATCCTTTAAATACTGGCTGTGGCCTTGCGCTGTTTCTTCTGTGAAGCTATTCGAAAAGTGCTCAGAATACACAAAAGCCCTTTAAAACACCACTTCCGAATACTCTTCTTCATGATAAAGGCCCAACTAGGGAGCTCCCTCCCACCGGGCGACAAACATGTAAGCCGACCAACACCAACTCCTCCAATGCTCACACCTACTAACACGCAAAGGCCGTCAGCGTCTACCTTCCAGCATGGAAAGACACCCTGGCCTGGGCTCAGCGGAACCCTGAGCTTCTCGCCCAGATGAAGACCGGCTACCCTCGATTCTTCGTCCCCCTCATCGTCCGCGAACTCTCGGAGCGACTCCTCGAATGGACAGCATCCAGAATACCTGCAGATGAGACGGCGAAAGAGCTGAGGTCATTGTTGGCTGAGCCTGGGCGATCGGCTATGCTCTTACCAGCATGTCATCTGGCCGACATGGGCAGGAACTACTTGCAGCTCCACACAGAGCGTCCCGTTGTTGTCGTGCAAATTGCTCCCGACGGCAGTATACGTACCCCTAGCACTATCCTCCCAGAGACTCGTAAATCCAGCACTGGAGAAATCTGCGCTGTGGTGCATCCTCAGGAACTTGCCATCGAAGCCAAGGCTTTCTGGCAGCACACCGGCTATGGTGTCTCGACTCGACGAGCGGCCTACTGGTTGGAGCACGCACCCTTCCTGAACAGTGGGAAAAAGGGAAATGCTGTCGACCTGCCACTGAAGGAGTCCCAACATGCCAAAGCCACCCTTCAGAGACGAATCGGCGACTTGCTGAGCACAGAAACCAACAAGCTTGGAACAGACGCCGTCTTTCTCTATCCAACTGGCATGTCGGCCATCAGCCATACTGCCGACGCCGTCCGCCGCCTCCATGGAAGCAGCAAGGAAACCTTGAGAGTTGCAGTATTCGGGTGAGCTGACACACCACCAACCTGTCCCTTTGTACGGGTTCAACTCACCTCCACCTCCAGCTTTCTCTACGTCGACACATTCAAGGTCCTCAGCAAAGTCCACGGCTTCGATTGCAAACTCTACGGCCACGCAACCCTCTCCGACCTCGAGGCAGACCTGGCAGTGGGCATGCAGTTGGACGCACTCTACACCGAGTTCCCTGGAAACCCACTCCTCGGCTCCGTCGATCTGGTCAGACTGTACAGACTCGCAAACGACTACAACTTCCTCTTCGTCATGGACGATACTGTCGCCACGTCGGTCAATGTGGATCTCATCTCGTCGTGCGACCTGGCGTGCACGAGCTTGACAAAGATGTTTAGCGGTGCCTGCAACGTTATGGGCGGAAGCATAGCACTGAACCCGCAGTCGAGGCTCTTTACCAATATGAAGAAGGCTTTGGAGGACCCCTCCATTGACACATACTTTCCACTGGATGTGATAGTCATGGAGGAAAACAGCGCCGACTTTGAAGAACGAGTTATCGTTGCGAGCCGGAACGCAGAGCGCATAGCAGACACGCTCAGGCAACACCCATCAGTCGATCAAGTATATTATCCCAAGGGCAACCCCATACAAGACACGAACGAACGATTCCAACGGCCGGGGAGGGGGTATGGCTACCTTTTGTCAATACGCTTCAAGAAACCAGAGGCCGCCATCGCCTTCCACGATGCGCTAGACGTGGCCAAGGGTCCCAGTCTGGGGACAAACTTTACGCTCTGCTGTGCTTACGCCTTGTTTGCGCACTACTCCGAGCTGGAATGGGCTGCCGAGTTTGGCGTTGTTGAGCATCTAGTCCGTATCAGCGTGGGCATTGAGAGCCAGGAGGCGCTGGATGGGCTTGTTGGAACGGCGTTGACTGCAGCTGCCAAGAGTATGGCCGGTGAGGGCAGTACAATGAATGGGAAGCTATAAGAGAATGCCTTGATATGCCTCCAACGAGGTAAGTATTCGCTAGCTCGTGTATCAATGCTACTGTCACCAGCTTCAACCTCTATGACTCCTACGTATATCGTTCAGTCGGCGCTTCATGTAGCCCCCCAACCTGCCGCTCTTGAGGCTGCTCCGGTTCTTCCTGCGGTCGTGGCTGATAATACGACTGATGCCCAGGATGATGATGGGGATCAGCCGAAGGACTTGACACAGACACAACCTCCTTGTCATCATCAGGCAATCTCGGCGTTTTCGGACCTCCTCCACCACGCGCACGCCTCCAGAGCAAGAAGCCCAGCCCACCGAGTAATATCCCACCTATCCTGCTTCAACGGCAATACCAGCAATAGCACCGTTCGAAAGACCCCCTTCTCCATCCTCTCCCGCCTGCGATGTTGCCGCTGCTTTTTCAGCTGCCACGCTGGGTGTACGGGTTGTAAATGTCTTTGAAGCCGTCTTTGTCGCGCTCGTAGTAGTCGCAGCTGAAGTTGCACTCGTCGTCTTGGGATCGGTAATGTTGAAATAGTGACACGTAATAGGCGTCTCTTTGCCCGCCGTGTCAAACAACTGAAAGAAGTAGACGTTGCTCAGTGTTGGATCGTGATCGATGGGGAAGCCATCGTAGGTGACCTTCCAGGTATATCTCGTCGACTTTGTGTTTTCTACCCAAGCTATCATCAGCATTCATCTCGGTGAGCTTTGAGGGTATTACTTGCGTATTACTTGGGCGTAGTACGACTTGTCGCCAAAGATCTTGTCAACATCTTGCTGCCATATGACAATGCTCGCCTCTTTCAAAGTCCATCTCCCAGATCAGGTCGATTTCCTGCCCGAACTCATAGATGGGATCATCGCGATAATCTCGATTGGTGTCCTGGGCCAGGTGGTCTCTGAAAGACCGTCTCGCAGTGAACACATGCTGCTGCAGCAGCGAGCAGAACAAGGCCAAATTGTAGAAACGATCTCATCATGGCCCAAAACTTGTCAACAACGAGAGGAATTGTCAACTAACCATTCATGCTCGGCGCAAGATGCGTTTTATTAGCAAAGCTTTAAGCTCATGCCATATTCTCACGCTCCGCCTCGTAAACACCTAGCCTCAAAAGCCATCCCCCCGTGCCATTCAACTCTAGAAACATCAACCTTTGTTTGGGTAAGCGTCCGACTAAGATTGCTTCTTTCTCGAGATGACATATCCCTGCCACCACCCGGCGCCACGGCCGAGAACGGGGGCCAAATGCACCGCAACGTTGGGACGCCTTGTCCCTGGAGGGGGGCTTGACGCCATTGGCGACGCTATCTTGGGCCCGGTTTCATCGCTGCAGCCCCAGAACGAGGCTTGGGAAATGAGATGAGCTTATCACTGCCGCCGTGCTGTAGGACTCAAGGGAAGGATTTGCCGCCGGCGGGACCCGAGAGCCGCTCATAGGGCCGATTCTCTGCTTTCGCATTCATTCTGCCTCGGGGGCAAGGATGAATGGATTGATCGTCTTTTTCCATCTTGATGCTGGTGGTGGTGGTGGTGGATACGAGGGCTCGGATTGTTTGACTTGAGAATTCTGACCAGACTCGCCCTGACCACCACTATTACTGTACCCATCCATGCCCGTGCATCGGTGCTTCTTGCCTTGCCCTTCTCAGCTGGGACGAGGCTTTGACGAACTTGGCAAGTCAAGGCGGCCACCCTCAAGTGTCTGGCTCCTGCCCCGATGAAATGCAGTGTCAACTCGATGGGCAAGAGGGGGCTCAAGTTGACACAGCATGGATGTAGAAGTTGAACAAGACAGCATCATAGCTCGACAGTAGCACAGAGACCCTCTACGCGCAGCCATACTCCAATTTCGACTGTTGCGTAACCATCAATAGCCACATACGAGACCATCACCAGGGCGAGACAGCTTGGAACTATACTTATTGGTTATTTGATATGCCGTTCTGACTACAGATTCATTCATCACTCAATCGATAGTCGCAGCCTCCTCTTGCTCCCCCCTACCCAGCTAGGTCGTCATCATGCATCGCCATCACCATCGCCATCACCATCGCCATATGCAACTCGCCCTCCACGCTCTTCTCCCCTGATGGGAACGGGATGCCTTGAAACGCACCTCATCCCCCGCCGCGCCGCGTCCCGACCCCGAGGTCGACGTTTCTTTCAATCCATCCATCCATCCAATCTCCCCGTACCAATCATACCCACGGCACTCTTTTGAGGGGATCTCCAGCAGGTGGGTTCATCGTTGTTTCTAAGTCTCTTTCTTTTGCTTCGGGCCCAACTCACCCTCGCCTTGTCTCTTCTCGTCTCTCCATCTCCGGGGAATCTTGACTCCTGCCCTAACGTGAAAGAGAAAGGGGATATAGGTAAAAAAAATAGGGGGGTTAAACACGACTAAAAAACGCAACTAATTGGCTCCTTCTTTGTCACATAGCGTTATCCGCACCTAACTGGCACCGCCGTTGGGCGCACCCACGTTGCCGGCCATGACAGCCTGCTGCTGGGCGAGAAGCTGCGCCTGCTGCGTAGCAATCTCGTCAGCCTTGACCATGACGGTCTGGATAACGCTCTGGTCCTCGGCCGTGAGGTGCCCGGCCAGGGTTGCGTAGAATTGGGGTTGCTCTTGTTGCATTTCTAGGAGCAGAGTCAGCGCATATCTTCTAGTCATCAAGGGTTTACGCACTCATCAACGTGGCACGGAAGAGCTGGTAAGGCTCAACCTTGTCGAGAGGGGACTCGAGCAGGACAGTGTCCTCGCCGAGATCATCCTCCTCAACATCATCAATGGCTCGGCTGAACTTCTGAGCCTGTGCGTTCTCGTTAGCATCCCATCACCGCCATCAAATGTTTTCTTCAGAACATACCTCCTCGTTGAGGAAGTTAAGGTAAGCAGTGCTCTCATCCTTGGTCTCGGGTGTTTCGGCAGAAGGATCTTCCTCGTCGGCGTTCCAGTTGGCGTCGTCGTCATCCCACTCATCATCCTCGCCATAGTCATATGAAGACTCGAGGTGAATATCGTCTCGAAGGGCCTCCTCTCGGTCTATCGGTTGTTAGTCTGTCACTCTAGTGTGATCATGCATCAAACTCACTCTTTTGAGCAGCTGGCAGCGTGCGGAACAGCTCCGTGATGCCCTGCAGCAACCTAGGCCAGCCAACCGAGACACTAGCCGGAACCTGCTCATGGCCAAGGCTAAGAAGAGCAGAGATAGCCACGATGCACAGCTTCTTGTCGTGAACGCGAGTAAACGAAGTCATGCTGCCAAACCAGAGGCTGAAGAAGCGGTTTGTCCATCCCTTGTTCTCGAGAACCTGGAGAGTCAGGAGAGGGTTGTAGTAGATCGAGTTGATAACCATCTCCATCAGGTGGATGCGGTAGCTCTTGACCTTGACATCCTGGTTGGCCAGAATGTTCATGGCCATGTTGATGAAGCCCTCAACACACGAATCAATCTGTCCTCGGAGGCTGAGCATCATGGCCTCGGCGAGCTTGCAGGCGCATATCCTCTCAACTCCACCCTGGATGCTCTCGGTAAACATGTCGGCAACCATAGAGTACAGGGCCTGGGTGTACTCGGGCTTCTGGGAGAGCTGGGGAGCACCAAACTGCACAAAGTTGTCTAGGGCGGGGAGCATGTCCTCCAGGTAGTACTCGGCACCGGCCTTGAAGGTGGTGTGGATCAGCTCAAACGCCTGCCACATGGTGGGCGAAATTGACTTGGCAGCGAAGGTGCAGCTATCGATAATCTCAAACACTTCGTTGTACAGATCTGATTTGGTCAGCCAATGCATCATGTCAAGGGGGCACACTAATACGAACCATAGAGCTTGTTCTCAAGGGTCACCTTGATAACTGGCATGAGGACAGCCTCGATGTGAAGGAGGACATCGGGGGTGCTCTCCAGAGTGAGGATCAATGTGCCAATGGTCTGCAAAACACCAAGGGCAGTGATGCTCTTGTCGTCGTACTCGTTGTAAAGCTCGCCATCGTCTCCAACCTTGCTCTCCTTCTCGAGAAGCTCGCGCACGATTCGCATGTAGGTATCTCGGAGTTGCTCGCTGAGGGCGACGGCGAAGGGGGTGAGCTCGGTAGCAAAGACCTCGACAAAATCCTCCATAACGTTGGCGAGAGCATCGATATCGGCCTCGTTGGCAAGCTTGAGCAGTTGCTGCATAATGGTGGGGATGTTCTGCTGCATGCTCGTTCGGATAACATCGTGGCGGATAAGAGGCTGGAGGGCGAGGGCGGCAGTGACACGAACGGGCAGAGCAGGGTCCGCCATGCAGTCGAGTATGTGTCGGTAGATGGTCAGGAGGTTGTTCTGGTCCTGGAAGTTGAGCTGCTCGAACTTCTCGATGGTGTCGCAAGCCCTCGCACGGAGGTAACCCTGCTGGCTCGAGAAGTCGGGGAACACAAAGCGAACGAGGAAATATTCCACCTCGTCGGCGATGGGACTCTTCTTGCTCAGGATGACGGGAGCCAGGGTGGCAATCATGCGCAGAGCACCCTCCTTGGCGATATGGTTCTTCTTGTCATCGGGGGCGGCCTCGTACTCGGTGACGACGACGTTGACGAACTTGAGGATCTCGAAGACCTCCTTCCGGCGGTTCTTGGTCAGGTTGACAAGGAAGTTGGTAGCAGCGACATCAGGAGCTGACGCCTCCTCGAAATAGTTAAGCTTTCGGTGGAGATACTCGTCGGGTTCCTCCTCGAACTGCTCAATGTCCTCCTCGGTAAGACAGAGGACGGGGAAGACAAAGTGAGTGACGAGGTTGGTCAGATGCGCCTTCAGGTGAGTCCACATCTCCTTGGGTCGTACCGACTCGTCGAGGAAAACGAGGGTGTAAGACAAGCAAGGTCGACTGAGCCAGATGGTCTTGGCAACCCACTTCTCAATCTCCTGGAGGTAGTGCTTGAGGATCTCGGGAGCGATGTTCGCAATAAAGTCCTTGGCGAACTGGAGGGCCTCGTCACCCTTGCCGGGGCTCGCGGGGTTGCCGTGTCTTGGGAAACGTCAGTTACATTGCAGGGCATAGGAGAGCGAGCGCAATCATACCGAATGAACAGCCGGTTCAGGTTAAAGTACGCCCACTTCTTGGCCTTCCACCAGTGATGCTTCTCGCGCTCAATCTGGTCGCCCTGGAGAGCATTGGCGGGGCAAGCCTTGGATACGGTGTGGAGGAAAACGGTGCACCAGGCGATGTTGACATCGCGCTGTCGCAGGAAGGGAGAGAGCTCCAGCTGTAATCACGGTTAGCCCACGCTCTTTCAAGATACCAGAGCATTATCCAAGAGATCGCACCCAAGTCGCATGCTTGTAGGCCTTCAATGCCAAGTGGAGCATCTCGCCAGCCTCATCGCTCTCCTGGTTCACCAACTCGTTGCAGATGGCCAGCAGGCGGGGGAAGCTGGCCTCGACAATCTTATCAAAGTGTTGCCTGTCATCGCTGTCTGTCGACTTGTATCTAAAGGCGCGGCAGATGGCCAGCAAACATTGCAGACCGGCGAGGACGGAACTGGGGTTATTTGTGTTGAGGAGCTCGAGGGTGAAGTCCATGAACCGCGGCCAGCGGGCAGGGAAATCATATTGAAGGATTCGCTGGAGGACGGGGATGAGCTGCTGGCGGACGAGGCCCTCGGAGGCAGCAAGAATCGGCAGGAGGCGGTCTCGCACGCGAGCCTTCTCATCTTCGGGGATGAGGGCGGCGGGGGGCTCGGTGGAGTACCCTTCGTTGTTGTACCACGATCGATTGACCCGGTTCTTGACGTAGATAACGGCTGGGAGGAGTTTGTCAGGATTGAACTTGGGTGAGGAGCCTCAAGGATACGGCGGTATGGAGGGGGGGGACGGAGGATTGGATGAAAACATACTCGAGAGCCGGACACTAGCCTCTTGTTCGTTCTGGAGAATATCAAGCAGGCATTCCAGGAAGCCGGGCTGTTCTTCAATCTAGACGATGAGAGGGTCCAAGTCAGCACGTAAGGTCCTCTTTGTCTTCCAAGATCGCGGAGCGTCGCAAAAGGCGGGCAGCTGCAAAGCAAAGCGGTCGACACAGAGCAAACGCAGAGTTGATGATCAAATCAAGGGAGAGAGGATCGAGTTAAACGCATCCGCATCGGCCGGGCGACTCGGCGGGCGGGCACGGCATCCAACGGGTGCAGAAGCACAAGCCGTGGCTCGAGGGCCGTATGTACGCAGGCAAACGCGGGACGGACGCAAATACGCACCTGTTTTAGCTGAAGCTCAGAGCGCCTCCGGTTGTCGGCATCAGGGTCCAAGCTAGCGGCGAGCAAGGACCTCACAGCGGCGATATCCATGGTGCAGTGGATATGGAAGAAGTCGACGTCGAGGCCGAGGACGATGGGAGAGGGAGGAAGGGAAGACGAGCGAAGCGGCGGAGGAAAGAGGCGGGATCAGGATCTGTCAAGTCTGGATCAGGATGGCGAGCGGCGGATGGCGGGGCATCGAGAGACGACCCAAAGAGACCCAGAGGAAGGGGGGGAAAGACTCCAGCTAGGTAGTTAGTCCACAGTCTCGAGAGGCTCACGGGCCACGGTGTGATGCAGGTTCCAAGGTCCGAGTGTTTCCCCTTTGAAAGCTTTGGAAAGCTGTTTTTGTCGTGCCAGAAATATTAGGTCCCGACGGACGTCCAGAGAAGCCCAAAAAGTAGCGGGTAGTCGGTAGGAGTAAGGTAGGTAGGTAGGTACCAAGCAAGGGTGTGCGAGTGTGCGCGCAGAGCAAAAGGCAAGGCCAGGTTCCAGGGGTTGGGGGAGAGAGAGATGGGAGATGGAGGATATGATTGGGACCGAGTAGGGCTGCGGCGGAAGCTGGAGACGGCGGCGGGACGGAGGATGGAACCAAGAAAAAAAAAAAATAAAAAAAACACACACACCCGACGCACACACACACACTTTTTCACAGTGGCCCAAAAGGTTGTCCTGTCTATCTATTCTGTGGGGGGATGGACGATAATAACGTGGAGGGTGTTTTGACATTGAAAAAGAAAAAAAATATGAAGCCTCAAACCCGTCGAGACCCAGTAGGAAGCAGCTACGAGGGTGATGGTGATAGTGATGCAGGCTTGTTATTGGAAGGAGAAGAAGGGACGGGGGACACACACACGGCTGACGGCGTCAACCTGTCTCAATTCCAGATGCAGCGGAATGCGGCAGCAGGAACAGGCAGGAGCTGCTGGCAGCTGGCAGGCCTGACATCAACCATGACAGGAAGCAATCAATAGCAACAACAGTACTCCGTAACTGACTAGCGACGCCAAGGCAGGAGCGGCTGGGAAATAGATCCAAGCAAAATGTGCCACTTAATGCAAGGGTTTTTTCTTCTTCCAGTCAAGCACCAGAGTCGAGTCAGGCACACCCATTGGAAGAAAGAAAATTCTAGGTACCTGGGTAGATGTACGGATACTTGGAGGATGCCCAATATTACCCGCCCCAAGCAGGTACCGCATCGAAGCACCCACGGCGACCACGAGCCTCCCACGAGAAAAGCACGAGCAATGCACGGGTCACCCATGGATGGATGGCCGATCGCTCTAGGGGCCTCACATTTTAGGGGCTTACAGTAGTTAGTGCACAGCTGGAGGGGTTGCGAGCCTCGGCGCGCGGCGCCTTTTCCCCAGAGGACAGTTGCCCTAGACATGGAGCTCCAGCAACAAGGAAAGCAAGGGCCTAGAACAGTCCCCTAATTATTAATTAGCTTCAGCTGAGGGGGAGGGGGAATGACAGAGGGGAGCGAGCATCCATTGCTTCTGTCACCGACTGCTGCGGATAATCCCCGGCTGCATGACTGATGAATGCATAAACTGAAGCAAAAAACCAAAACAGCAACAGAGGGAGAAGGAAAAAAAAAAACTTGGTTAAATCCAGTCAGATCGCAGGGTCCAACACCACAAAAACATGTGCATGACCCCCCCACCTACCATCCATGCCATGGATGGATGCGGACTTGCGCTCACCGCCTTTGGCTTAGACGGAAAAACTCCAAGTGGTCAGTCAGCCTTCCTCTCCAACATCAGGACTGTCTCGTCATTTCGGGGTCAGAGTATGCTGACTTGGGGATTGGAGATGCCTATTTCATTGACACGCAATCTTAATGGTGACTCAGTCGGGGTCCACATTTCCCCATGATGCATGAACCTTTGCCGTATCCCAAGTTCACGGGAGCCCGTGTCAGCCCAAACTATCGCAAGCCATGTATGACATGGACACAATTACCTTTGAACCCTGTGTAACCACATCCCGCATTATCATCCGAGTTGAAGAGAAAAACCCAGTACTCTCTCATCCCCGTCTCTCGCCCGAACGATGATGCCTTCGCCGCCGTGACGGAGCCGGCATTGAGACCACTCCAGGGTTTGGTCCCAGGACACCTCGAGAGACTCATGTCCAAACATCTCAAACTGTAGGGTTTCCTCATATTCCAACAAGAGTAAGAACATCAGCTCGACTATGTACAAGCGCATCTCTATGGCCTTCGTGAAGGACGAATCATATTGCAACTCGGAAAGAAGGCTCAGCAAGGAATCTACAAAGGAGAACCTCTTGGCGTGTGTAGTGTCTTCAAAGACCACATGGCATAGAGCCCTTGTGCCATGAACAGCCAAGCCATTGTCTAACTCGAATACCATGAACTTGAAACCCCCCGTGCTCAGAGCCTGGATCAAGCAAGATGGGTGTACTCACTCCCGGAGATCAAGTAGTCCTAATAGCACGACCACCACCAGTCCAGCCGCCCTCTCAACGGTATCACGAGAACATCCTTGGGAGCCATGTTTAAAGGCTCAGATGCCATCTCGGCCACATAAGGACAGGCATCCTCCGTCCGGACATCGTTGTGCTTGAAACCGAGCCACATCGTGTCCCGCTCAGCTGTCACGACGGGCTCTTGGAGTCCATCGAGTCGTACTTCGCCCAAACTCTCCCATTGGCCGTCAGTGTAGCTCAAGAGCATCCCCGAGATGCCAGGTTTATCTGTATGCCTTCATGGCGTTATCTTGACCACGTCTTTGAGCACTGCAGATGTGAAAAACACATGTTCGTCAATGCTTTCAAAGAGCTTGGGAATGAGAGGTTCCCCTGCACGGATACTCCTGACATCGCCTTCACCACTTGGTTTAGGACTCTCAAATGCTAGATGATTGATGCCGTACAGCCCCCAGCACTGAAAGAAGACCTGGCTGGGCTCGTTACTGGGCTGGTCAGCTAGTGTCCAGGTAACGCTGTCGTAGAAACTGCCAGGCTGGCGCGAGACATCTTCTGAACGGAAGATTCGGTTCTTGCTCGTCTTCATCTAATCATATCGTCAATATTGGCTCGAGTTGGACAGATCAAGAAAAGCAAACTCACCCGTACGGACCAGACGTACCCGTCTGTCGCTATGCCCTCCCAGATTTCAGCGATGACTTCGCCATCATCCATCGGCATAAACAACCAAGCCGAATCATCGTCAGGCTCGGTAGCGTACATGCTTGTGTCCTGCCAGGTCTCATAGGCGTGGATGCTGGGCAAGACGCCCCCCAGACCTGACACACACGCAGAGTAGCCCACAACACTCTGTCCATTGCAGACAAAGGACGACATAGCTGGAGGGCAGCTATATGAGTTTTCCGAGTACATCTCAGGGCGCAATGGTTTGCAGACGGGCTGATGAGGGACTGGCCATGCCGTCTCGCCGCAACAGCAGCCGCGCTGCTCGCCAAGTTCCCATGGACGCCAAAGGCCTTTGATTCTACCATGACGTATCCAGCGTAGCTTGACTCCTTATTTCGAGTGAGCAAGCCATGCTTGACTTGACTAGGTAGCGGTATCTCACGTCAAACTTTGTATACAGGCGAGGGTCCTGGTGATTGATGGCAATTGTCCTCCACCAAATGCCGGGAGCTTCGTCGAGTTCGACTGGTTCTGATGAGTGTGCAAAGATAACCTTGACAACCCCGAGGCAATCCTGTGCTGTGTATACGACATCGGCAATCTTGCCATCTTGGGGGTTATAAATGGTCATGTCGCGCAAGAAATCTTTTTGGTTAGACAATAACGCGACGTATCTGACACCTTGAAGCATCTCCATACGGGCTCTGAGGCAATGAAGGAAGACTCTGCTATTTCCTCAGGCAGCAAAGACTCTTCCGCATCTAGAGTCAAAGTCCTCGGGGAGAAGGTACTCGGCTATCATGAGCATCACATTGGTGTGGTCGGCCAGCTCTCAATCTTTCTCACTAGCTTGAGAAGCCCAGCTCGACAGTCTGCCCGCGAGGGACTCGCAAGCCCATTCCAGCGTGCCCTTCTCATGTATCGGCAGAGGTTCGAAGCTAGGGCTGAGGACCTTGAGCAGGCCCTGGACCGATGTTTGGGATCCAAGTCGTCGGCAGTCTTTGTGAAGGGCAAGCAAGAGCTTGTCCGACTGGAAACGGATCATTCGATTCCTTCGACCGTAGCGTTGGAATCATTTATCGCTTCGGGAGTGGGTACGTACAACGTCATCGTACCAGACGTCGTAGCACATCTCATCCAGCGCGTTTATCGCTATCTCGTCCCCTTCGTTCAAGACGAGACGGCAGAGGATACACCGGTCAAGGTAGTCGTTGGCATGTGGCATAGCCACGAGGAATGTGGTTACTCAAAGAGACGCAGACACTTTCCATGATAGGGGTTGGGATTCAAGAGCCGAGGTGAAGTGTCACCTGTCTACCTCCCTGTCAGACCATCGGTCCAATGACATGGGAGATACCACCATAGGCTAAAGGCGATGCAAGACGAGCTCATTGTCGAGATGGAAACTGCCTTGGTTTTGGTTACTCTGTGTAAATTCCCAAAGCAGGACTGCCAGTGTTGACGCCTGTTTGGGCGCGACAGGAGCCATGCATTGATCCATCGTCCTCAGTTTCAGTCGCATCATGAATGCGGCGATGGGGAAATGACGCCATGGCCACCAGCTTCGAAAGGAAACTCATGCACCGACAACTTTGAGACCGGGCTGATGCATAAATGCAAGTCTTGAAGCAAGAGAGAGGTTAGAGTTGAGAGTGAGCCCATTCGAACCCAGCATGTCTCAGTTCCAAACTAGGGTCCCCTCAACTCAACATCTCCAGACAAACAAAGCTCTCTGCAGTGGACATTTGCAGCCCTTGGACGTCGTTTGTTGTGGCCCCCATGTCAGACATTCAGCCGCAGTTGGGACGGCCTCTATCCCCAGTCGAGCCAGGCTAAGCATGCATCTGCCGGCGTCTATCGAAAGGCTGCTTGACAATTCGCCGCCTCCCATAGGTCACCTGGGGGCGTCAGACTCGCCTACAGCACAGTAGGATCTGAGACCTCATCTGCGACTGGGCGTAAGCCAGTGTGCTCGAGACACAGCAAGACGTTGTGCCACATCGCGCCGCCCTGTAGATGCGTCGCATTCTCGGCACGCGCAGCCAACGGTGTTTCCCGGTGGCTGGCATGGTACGGTGGCCCAAGAGGTGAGGAGTTGTGGGAGGTGAATCATCGCCTTCCCCTCTTCTCGCACATTCATCTTTCTTTCTCTTGGATCTCTCATCTCTGGTCTGCGTCCAGCAAGCAGTCATGGCAGATGAAGGATCCGAACAGCTCGCCAAGGGAACCTACGCTCCCTCTCGGCCTGGTGACCTGCGAGGCCCTTGCCCTCTCATCAACAGTCTCGCAAACCATGGCTACCTCCCTCGCGACGGGCGCAACGTGCGAGTTGAAGAAGTCCTCGCCGGCATGGATGCTGTCGGCCTTTCCAAGGCCCTTGGCGCCGTCTTTGCCAACCCCATCTTCAACGAGCGGGCTCCGTCAAAGTTCCACAACGACCCTGTCCCTCAGCGAACGTTTCTGCAGAGCGTTTGGCGCACGCTCAGCAACCCATGGTCCATTTTTGGAAAATTCGGCATGCGGACTCTCGGGCAAGAGGACGCCGAGGGCCATAGAGTTCTGAACCTGGATCAGCTGGCTCTGCCCAATGTCGTGGAGCACGACATCTCTCTTACACGGCGCGATCACCAGCAAGGCGACAACCGAACCCCTCAGAAGGACCTCATCGAGGACCTCCTCGCCTCTGCAAAGGACGGCAAGACGATCACGGCTCAGGACCTCGGTGACCTGCGCAAGAGGCGTATCGAGAGACAAAAGGCCGACAACCCGGGTTGTCAGTATGGAGCCTTCGAGCATGACCTCTCGTGCGCCGAGATTGCGCTCGTCCTCAACGTCATTGGAAACGGAAGTGAGGTTCCGTGTGACTATGCCAGGGCGTTCTTCCTGGAGGAGAGGCTGCCGATCAAGGAGGGGTGGAAGAAGAAGACGACGAGGTTTGGGGTGATTGCGTTGATAACGACCAGGAACAAGATCAAGAAGCTGATTGGACTGGAGTACTAAATTGTTCGGGTTGGTAATAAATGAAGGAATGAGCTTGTGCTCCCAGTCCCCTGCGTGTGTCGGTATCTTGCCGTGTCATGTGTCGGTCTGCCATGGATCCATTGAAGTTGTGTCGGTCAAAAATGAAGCAATCCATGGATGGATGTCAATGCCGGCGCTCGGTTGAGGGCTGAAGAGCGGGGGATGCTCCTGCACTAAGGTAGACAGTAGGTGCCACCTGCCAGATAGGTCGATTCTTACTTGAGGTCGGAAACGAGACGGGAAGCTGCAGTTACACAAGAGCGGAGCGTGCGTGGCTCTTTCCCATCCGGGGAAACTGCGTTGCAAGATGCATTCGGCCTATATGAGGCAACTGCATAATTGCCTAGGTCGAATGGATGCCTTGCACCTGCAGCCAAAGTTCTCCTGCCTCGTGAATAATTGGCTCTTGTTGTGTTTCCTATCATCGCCTCTCTCTCTCTCTCTCCCTCCCTCCCTACCGCCCTCCTCCCC